>JAJEJO010000505.1:92377-208845 GCA_020662805.1 Glaucomys volans
CACACACACACACACACGAAGCAGAAGACAAAAGAAAAGCAAGAGAGACATTTAAAGGAATGCAAAACTGAAAAAACACCACAGATACAATGTTACCTCCTAAACAAAACACAAAACACACAGTGTTGAAAGTATCTTAATTATTTTTTTAAGTACAAACCCTGCTGGCTTGCCCCAACATACTGAAAGCAGTTTAAACATTAACACTTTTTCTAAGGAAAAAAAAAAAAAAACCTTGTTTTCAAACAGGATTATTCTGAGTCATCTTCAGCAATTTCCCTCTCACCTCAAAGCTGATGTCAGGGAGAAGCTTCTAGAAAACTGCAGCAGTAAACAAGAATTTGGAAAGGGGAGGAGGTATAATGGTTCCTAACAGTCCAAGAAGGTTCTCTTCCCACACAAAATTTTTATCCAATTGTTTTCTCCATCTTGTGAAAACTGTACTCAGCTCTCTGTGATGGGGATGACTTTTTCTTGATTGTTCAATGTGGCCTTTTACGGTATCTTATAGACCAAGACTGAAAAATAGAGGTACTGATATTGAGAAAGAGAACAACAGAATTGCTGACAGAAATCTCATGTGTTAGGTGGATCTTGAGAGTCTTCCAGCCTGGACTTGCCAAACTCAAGGGGTAAACTCCAGATAAGGATCTGAGCTCTCGGGTGTTTAAATGAACCAAACCTCCCAATCTTTTTGAGGTTTGCCGATGACTAGTAATTATATTGTCATTTAACAAAAGTATCTGCATTAAACCAGAGATGTTACATTAATGGTTAAGTTCACATCCATTAAAAACATCGAGCATCTACGGGGCACACGGGGTCTCCGTGATGTGTGGAAGGGGATGGAAACTAATGCAGGCTAGAGACCATAAATCAATGCCTAAATACTACCTGTCAGGTTTGGAAGTTATGCTAACGCAAGATGTTTTACTTCTTTCCAGTGTACAGAGGTCAAAGAGGAGGTACAGATGTGTAACTTAAATGGAAACACGGAGGAAAACCCCCAAAGAGCTAGATAGTCAATGCACAAAACTTGAAGCAGGCGATTACATAGAAGTCAGGATTTTAATCACCCATCTCGAAGGTAAAGGCCAAATTCTTGGGTTTCCAGAGGAGACAACAGAAAGACTGGGGACCCTAGAACCTGTGACACTTTCTTCCAAGTGCATTTCATTTTGACTAAAGGGTATGTAGGGTAAAGTGACTTGTCAATTCTCTCACTCACAGACTTGGGGAGTGAATAATATATCGCACTTGGCTACTTCCTAAAAGAATATGGTATTAAGCCCAATATAATAAATAAGGCCTTTTAAAAAATTCTTGTGTGTATATGGTTATTTTCCCCCAGGGTTAGATGATGCCAATTGGCTATATGCTAAAAGTCAAAGTAAGCATTTTTAATGGATGTAGAACAAATTCAAAGTTAACATAAATAATGGATCAGTGAAAAAGTCACGTAAGAAAATTTCCAGTTCTTTTTTAAAGGGATACACACAGCAAACAGTTGTTCCTTGTCGGAGATCAGACCTGTACACCAAGAAGGAAATGGAACCTGAGATAAAGACCCATAAGTGAGCGGCGACCCTCATTATCCAAGACAGAAGAGGAACTCTTAAGTGTTGTGAATAATAAATACAGCCAAACTAGCATCAGAATTCAAAAACAAAGTTGAAAATTTTTTAAAGGGTCATATTCAGAAAGGTCAAATTAAACTGAAGGGTAACAGGGGAATTAAGTTGTCTGATCTTGATAGGAAGGGCTGACAAAAGCCTCAGTGTAAGATCAGTTTTAGGAGGTTAAGGACAGAGGTCAAGAACAGCCAGAACTCTACGTAGGACCAGAAAGTCACTCTTACCCGGTTACTCTGACCTCCACCATCAACATCCAGGTCTCATCAGCCAGGCCCTGACATCCGTCCAGTGCCCAAGTTTAGAAAGAAGAAAGTACCTCATAGTTTCTAAAAGTTTTAGTTTGGTCTTTACAAAAGTTACTAAGCCTGTGTGCCGAAACCTCTATTCCCCAAGTCTTCTTGAAGTCAAGGACTGATGTCTCACCAGCAGTGTCTCCCTACTGCCTACCAAACCAAGTCCAGGTCACCCATGAGCTAACTGCAGTCTCTGACCTGTGCCAGACATGGATCCTACTTGCTATCCAAACCAAAAGACTTGCTGTACTTATCCTGCGTGTGCTCCATGATGTCTGAGCCTGTACCTTTGAACACACTGGTCCATTCACCTCTCTTCACACCCCTGTCCCTTAATATTTCAAATCTACGTGCCACTTGAGGTTTGCTCAGATGTCACCTCTTAGCCAGACCTTCCCAGATTCTGCATCTCCACCAATACGCCATTCCAGGGGCCAGATGCTTTGAGAACACAATGTGCTGGTCTCACCAGCATGCTAATGGAAGCTTAAACATTAGTATTGGATCTAAGAAAACACTCATCTTCAAACAAGAAGGATATGAGTCATCTTCCCTTGTTTCCCCAGATAAGCTTCTCCATTAGACTCAACTCTTTCTGTATACATTCATTTCTATTTTGTCTTTACATCCCTCTCTGTATTATTTGCAACTAAACAGTTGCCACTTCACCCTCAGTGAGTCGCTGAATTTCATGCTGATTTATTTTTTTTTTTAACTTGGGGATGCCAAAACTACTAAAAGGAGGTGTTCCATAATGCTAAACGCAATGACCTTCAGCGCCTTTGCACCCAGAGTGACGCTTGACTAATGATCTGCCTGATTAAGTTTATACAGTGCCTGCTTTTCAAAGTCTGGGGGCGGGCAGTGAGGGAGGCAACCAGATTCAAGAACACCCATGTCCTCAGAAACAGATCCCCAGAGGCTCCAGTTCTGGCTTTAGTAGCCTGACACCCCAGCACACTTGACAATAAAATCTATTGTGATGCCAGGCAGCAGGGGGTGGAGGACATTTGAAAATCTGTCTAGAAATGCAGGAAGCAATGTAAGCAATGTAAGCAAAGCTCAAAATGCTCCCAACAATTTTTTTTTTTTTAATAGGAGCAATCTGGTTGGTTCCAGTAATGCTGCAGAAAACAATATTTAATTCAGCACAGGTATGTCACCCGTGTAACTAGCTAGAAAAACTCAATTTATAGTTGAATTTAACAAGTACATCAAAACCAGACATAACCATGAGCAGGAATGATAGAATGTTAGATGGATGAATTTCTTCAGACTTTTACCCCAAACTAAGATAATTTGTTTGACAAACTGTTCAAGGTTGTTGCTTTGAGTGATGTCTGTTGGCATTGTTGTTGCTGTTATAGCTTTCAAATATAGTCATGTTTACAAAGCTAAGTGTTAGCACTAAAGCTAGAATTTGCTAGAATGTCCTTATTCGGTTTCTTTAAAGGGCCACATATTTGTAGATACTGAAATCATTGGCCTTTTTTTGATTGACTTCATCAACCCTAATTAAATGTCTATTCCATTTTAAAAAGAAAGGAGAAAAAAGAGGAAGGAATCAGTAAGCCCTGGTTAACTAACTAGCCACGATATAGAAAGATGGCTAGCTCAGGGATAAGGGTGGTTCCCTGGTC
The DNA here is from genome assembly GCA_020662805.1 of Glaucomys volans. Taxonomy (NCBI): domain Eukaryota; kingdom Metazoa; phylum Chordata; class Mammalia; order Rodentia; family Sciuridae; genus Glaucomys; species Glaucomys volans. The sequence goes on from JAJEJO010000505.1 coordinate 95,945, forward strand.
CTTTATAAGATTAAGAAAACATAAGTTCAAAATGAGGTCTGTAAAAATTAAATAGATAATAAATAAATAAATAAAGTTGGAAAATATTTCTCATTTCCATAAAACGACTTCTCTTAACTTGTATGAAATGCGGCAATACTAGAGCACAGTCACAGAAGAATGACACGCAATGGCTCATAAGCTTAGAGAATAATATTTTCAGTGGTATCACAGTGAACAGAACATATTTAGTCTGCAGAAGAGATGGTCACCTAGTAGGATCTCAACATTCTATCATGGAATCAAAACATATGAAGTGGCATTGAATAGGCTCAGAAGTGATCATCACGGAAAGAAGAAAGAGTGAGGGACAGAATGGTGAACACTCCTGGCCTTGGAAAAGGCGGAAAACCTGAGGAAATGAACATTAGACCTCAGCAGGAGAAACCAAGGCAAGGAAAGCAGTTATGGAAAAAGCAGAAGTGGTAGATCCTAAGAGAGCTTCCAAGGAGCCTTGGAAATAGTCTTCCCTGGGGTGGAGCCGCCATATGTCCCAGCTATACCACTCTCAGTATTTTCCTTGAAGAATTAAAGCCATCTTACTTCAATGAAACATTCATACCCGTGCTAACAGCAGCACAATTCACAATAGTCAGACTGTGGAACCAGCCTAGGTGTCCATCAGCAGATGGATAGATAAAGAAAATGTGGTTTGTATACACAATGGAGTTTTATTCAATCATAAAAGAAAAATTAAATCACATCATTTGCAGGAAAATAAATGGAACTTGAGAACATTATGGTAAATGAAATAAGCCAAACTCAAAAGATCAAGGGCCATATGTTTTCTCTCCTATGTGGAAGCTAGAGAGGAAAAAGGAAAAGAAAAATGTGGGAAGAATCTCATGAAAATCAAAGGGAGATCAGAAGAACAGGGGAACAGGGGAAAGAAACCAGGGGGAGCGGGGAGGGGAAGGAAAGGAGAAGCACTAGGAAATGATATTGGCCAAATTATATTCTTATAATGTGTGCATGTATGAATATGTAACAACAAATATCCCACCATTATGTACAAGTATAATGCACCAATTAAAAATGTGAGGGAAAAAAGGAAATAATCTTCCCTGGGGATCTTTTAAAACAGTATTTTCTAGTTAGGTGATATTCAGGAAAAGGGTTGGAGTCATGGCTCAGTGGTAGAGCACTTGCCTAGCATGTGTGAGGCACTGGGTTCGATTCTCAGCACCACATATAAATAAGTGAATAAAATAAAGGTCAATCCACATCTAAAATGTATATTTAAAAAAGACATTAAAAAAATTTCAGGAAAAGATGCAACTCTTATGTGTCCTAGAGATAAAATCTAGGGTTGCTCTACAACTGAGCTACATCCCCAATCCTTTTTAGTTTTTATTTTGAGACAGGGTCTCACTAAATTGCCGGGGCTGTCCTCGAACTTGTGATCCTCCTCTTGCCTCAACCTCCTGAGTAGGTGGGATTACAAAGGGGGTCAGAAATCTGAGTTTTAACCTGGCTCTGGTTCTAAGAACTCATGTCATTTAGGAAGACAGTGTCTTGAGTATTAATACCCACACCTTAAAACTGTCTGTTCTTAAAGATTATTGTGAAACTAACTAGTACCATGCACATCATAGAAAATTGCTACTGCTAGTGATGTTAGAATAACAATACAGGTGGTGGCGTGCAGGTGCACTTAAATTTCCAATATTCTAGTCTTCAGGCAAGTGAGTGGTTAGTAGATGCTTTGTTTAAATTCTGTGCTTTGCAATTACATTTCTCTTACTGTACAAACAGCACTCAATCAACATTATAAAAAATATAGCTGCCCATATGTTTATTACACAGTGTTAAATATCCTGGTCATAAACACACTAATACATATGCCTTCTAAACTTCAATCTTGACCTAAATTGAACTATCATGAACTGCAATGCAGCGCAACATAACAAAATACAACACACTAGATCAATCTAATAACTAAATAAAAAGATAGATGATGGTGGCCAGAAATTTAAAAATAAAGTCACAGTTTATCAACTCAAGGTATCTGAAAAGCAATATAATTAGGAACATAGAGCTTTAAAATGTGGGGTTCAAAAGATACCTAGATCCTTCCTAGGTATTAACAACAAAAACATTTTGTGAACTATTTTTGCAGTAGGTTATTCTTGCATCAGTTTTAGGTTTCTGAACAGTATTTAGGTGTTTTGAACTATAAATCTGATCATTTTACTATTTCCCTGCCTAATTGTTCAAATGCATCCTATGTTTGTGTTTATAAATCATTTAATGGTTGTTTTCCAATGGGGTAGAGGATTTGAGTATTCTCCTCACATCTGCACCAGTCAATCAGAGTTGCTTGGTAAGTAGCAGATAGGTTTCTGAGCAGAATAGAGAATTCCAGGGAATAGAGAAATCATGATTTGGATGAGGAACCACTGTCTTGAGATAATTAACTCAAACTATATGAGAATAAGATATCACATTCCTAATACAGATCTTGTAAAGCCATTCCCAGACTGCAGGCTTAGCTAAATTGTACCAATATGGAGGATATTTGGTTCAAAAAAAGTACGATAATTTTAATGACGACCTGGAGCTTCTTGGAATGTGGGTATTCTGCAATTGCTAATCAGCTCGGGTCATGTGCGTTGACAGTTTCTCTGTCTCCTTTGGTCTGATCCAGGCAGAAAGTACCCACATGGAAAATCAGACTGGTCCATTGGAGTGGATTTCAGTTTCTAATCTTTCTGAGCTCACTCATTTTCAGTGCTTTGAATATATTATTCCCTCTGCCTCAGACACTCTCCACTACACATTCCTGCCCTTTCCTTTTACAAGGTGAAATTCCTTGCTCAAAGTTTAGATTTAACCACACATATATAACTCCCCCTCAGGATTTGTCACATTCGCAATCCAGATGGCCCCATTGCAATGGAAGGACATATCCCCAGCTGCTGAGAGGACTGTTGTGGATCTTCACTAAGCTGAAGAGAACCCTCTCACACAAGGTCACATCCCTTCCTTCCCAGGATGGCCGGCAGCCTGTCTGGTTGTTAAAGGAGCTCCCAGTCCCTTGCCCCAACTCTGAAGGGCACCATGAGTCTGGCTAAGGACTTTGTTGTGAAAACAGTGCCAGCTTCTCCCTGTGCCTCTTCCTGCTTCCTTTGATTCTCCTACAGGTGCTGGTCCCTAGCATACACCAAGATAAACTTCTCAAACATTAACCCCCATCTCAGAGTTGCCTTCCTGGGGCAATTGACCTACAGCCCATATCTTTCCCAAGTCTGGGATAACTACCAAATATCTATGCCATTAGCACTTAGCTTTGCCACCATTGTATCAGTATTTTAATTGTCAATTGATTCATTTAGCTCCCTATCAAAACCATAAGACAGCTGGAACCTTCTAGACAGCAGGAACCAAGTCTCTAGGAATTTACTCTTCTGACACCAAGAACATATTAGATAGCTATAAATACTTGTTGAAAGAATGCTCTGACAAATTAAAGGGTACAAAGAAGTGCAATGTTTATGATTGGGTAATTAGTCACAGTAAATGCTCTTTGCAATTAAACCCCAGATTTACAGTTGTTTAACCTAACAGATCATGTGTTAGAAAACTTTTTCAGCAAAAGACAATAAATATTTCAGTCACCAAGGGTTATACAGTCTGTGGTAGCTACTCAACTCGATTATTGCAGTGCAAAATCAGTCATAGATAACATGTAGACGATGGGCCTAGCTGTGTCCAAATGAAACTTTTTTACAAACATTGATGAAGAGCCAAATTCACACACACCGCCCATCTTTGATCAACTCTTATTCTCAGTTATGGGGCATCTTTTCTCTTTGAAGGGATTTGTAGGTTCACTCTCCTTCTAATTTGTGTCTCTGTCTTCCCCTAGAATCTCAAAATCCTCTACTTTAGGAGTTATCAGGAAAAGACACAGCTGCTCTGACTTAGAAATTGAACATACAACTTCCATTTGTGTCTTATTGGCAACAACCAATCTCATGCCCACACACCAGTGTAAAGGAACTGAGAGATGTGGTCTCTGGCAAGGCAGTGACCTCCAAGCAAACATTCCAAATGGTCAAAGAAACGTGAGGACATGGTAGACAGCCAGTTGTACCTACCACAGGAGGCAAATTTCTCCATTCTGATAAACAAGTTACACCTAAATGTTTCTGTTCTTTCTTCTCTGTCCTAAAAATGTGTGCAGTTTTCAAGAAATATAATATTCATTCATTTATTTATTTATTCTTTCATGAAAGATTCACTGATGAGTCAAAGACATGAACTGCCTTTCAGAAGATAATATCTGCCTAGGTAAATCTAATGAGCGTGCAAATGCGAAATCACCACAGTGATAAGAGCTTTGGGTTGGTGATTCCAGAAAGGCTCAGCTAAGTCATATGTGAAGTGATCATTGAAAAGAATTGATTTAAAGAGCATAAAGGGGAAAGAGGCATCTCAGGCAGAGGATGCAGCTTGTTCCTGTAGCCCAAGAGCAATGAAAAGCCGTAGTGTCTTAAGCAAGAGAGTACCAGGATGAAAATTACACTTCAGAAAGACCACTTTGCTTCCACTGTTGAGAGCAGCTTAGAAAATGCATGAAGACCAGCTAGGAGGACAATGTAATAACCTATGATAATGAGGAGCCTATAGACACTGGAAGTAGTGGATGAATCCAAGCAAGACATGAAAAGTGAAACCAAAAGCAAATGATGAGAAGGCTTAGAAACAAAGAAGAATTAAGCACAATGGATGTTTTATGCAAATAATTAGTAAGTTAGGGAGAGAAGTAGTTTGGGGCAGACTCAGAAGAGAAGATCCTGGGTTCAATTTTAGACACGTTGAGTTCCAAGTACCTTCAAGATATTCAGGTAGAGAAGACAAAAAAAAAAGTTATCATCTACAACATGGAGATATAGGGTAACTTGAAGGATCGCTGACTCAGTGAAGCGATGACATATTGTTAAGTGAGTAGGAGGTAAGGCAACGGAGATACTGAATATGAAGAACCTTCTAAAGGAAATAGCCAGGAAAGGAGAGAAATGAAAGAGGGAGGTTCAAAGAAAAGATTGAAATTATGGGGGAAGTGAGTGTATTAAATGCCAGCAGAAAGATCCTTTTAGGGACAGAGATTCTGAACATACAAGGAAAGTAAGGTACTGATCAATAATGTAAGTTTCTTAAGAGGATAGGAGATGACAAACAAAGCCAAGATGGAAGGACCTCCTCTCGTCTAACAGAAGTGAGGATGATGAGTTTTATGAATGTTTTCATGTGTGGATCTCTGCATACCAGGATGCTGAAAAAGTCCCCTTCTGATAGCTTTAATTTTATTTATGACATAGAGCCAAGGTCATTAGCTGAAATAGAAGGAGCAAGATGGGATGGGGCAGGAGAAGGAAAGAGACCAGAGGTTTTAAGGGTGGAGGACATTTGAAATCATCACTGTGGAAAATTGGAAGAACCAGCTGACCCAGGAAACATCTTGGGATGATGGGACTAAGACAGCCCATTTGAAGTCAGTGACACTGATGTTATAAGGATTGGCCCCATCATTTGACTTCTGGTTGCAACATCAGAGAATAAGGTCTCCAATAAACTGATTAGCAAAGACAGAATGTCTAAGTGCTTGATTTCTGGTTTGTAGATTCTACCCGATCTGCCTTCCCAATCAAAAGGAGAGTGAAGGCTATAACATACTTTGAGCAAATATACAAATTAGCAATTTATTTATTTCATCCATTTTACAAAGAGAAGACAGAAGACGAGGTGGGTTAATCATTGCCTAAAGTCAGAGCCAGAGCCTGCATTTGTTCAACCCTGCCATTTTGCTTCTCTTTTCCAAATGGAATTAAACTATATCTGAAGCCAATCACACTACTGATCCCAAGAAGTGTCAAGCCAGCTGCTCCAGAAATTATCTAAGTCTCCACTTCAATGGCAGGCTAGCTGGCACACTCTGCAGAAGACTACAGAATTAATCCAACCTCATTGTAGTCCCTGACATAAGCAGAAGAGTCTGAACTTAATCTACTCAATCATTTCCCAAGTACTGACCTGACTCTCTGCAATGCATAAAAGTTGGTCGTTACTTTCACAGAGTACTAAACAATTGGTTTGATATTTTAATAAATTCAAACTTAAGAATGACAATGAATTGTCATGTTTCTGCCTCTACCACAACTTCTCTTTCTCCCTGCACTCCAAATAAAGGTGACTGATGAGTCTTCCATGGGTTTTAAGGAAAACAGATGAGACTATATTGACACAAGTCAATAATCACTGTTCACTCCCCCGTCTTACTATCTCTGGAGCAATGGAAACTGCAGTGGGATTCAGAAATGATGGAGGAGAATCTCCAGGTGAATGCTTATAATATGCTATGTTTGTGAGCATGCTCCCTATTAAGGAGAGGAATCTCAACTGCTCTGTAACACTGTCTGAGGGATCTCCTCTTCAACATATCTTCATATAGACACATCCAGATTTCAGAACAATTGGTTGCTACTTTTACAGAATTATAAAAGAAAACAAGATGGAAAATATTTGTTTTACCTGATGGTGTTAAAATTCTGTCCTAAGACATTAAGACTGGATTCTTCTCTGAAGAAATCTATCACTCTCACCCTCTCCCTAAGTTTTTCTCTTACAAACTTACCCGTGAGTTCCAGCTGTTGAAATAAAACCTTGTGATAGTTGCGTCCTGGGTGCTAGATGCAAATCGCCAACCAGCTCTAATGAACACCAGGCCCCACAGCATCATAACAATTTTGAGATTTCCCAGGAACTTAGACATGGCCTTTCTAGCCTAATACTCATAGTTCAGAAATGAGAAAACAAGAGACCCAAAAAGATGGAACAACTGGCCCAAAGCCACACAGCTAGTGAGCAGCCAATGGGGGGTAGAAGGCAGTCTAGAAACTGTAGTGTGCTGTAGTATGCCTTATGTTCTAAACAGGGGGTGGCAGAAGAACATGAAAGGGTCGAACAGTAATTTATGACTCTGAAAATGACTCTAAGGAAATTAAAGAGAAAACTTACAAATGGAAAGCACCAGTAAAAGTCAGGTCTCTCTTCCTGACACAATACCATAGAAGCCAAGCTGTAACGTGGTGGTGAATGTCAACGTGGCTATGGCAGCTCAGGTGTGCATGGAGGGCCCATACCTTGTCTTTCTGTGGAAAATGATCAAACGAAATGCCTTTCTCTTCTCCTTTCACAAACATACGTCAAACCCATACATTTTCAGACCCATTTTTGAAGCCTGGACAGGAATGCACCCCTCATACTATAGGGTGATGGAGCTCAGGCCTGCTGGGCACAATTTTTAACATAGCAATATAATCTCAGCTGGTGTCCCTCAGAAGCCCAGAGAAAGTCCATTGAAAACTTCGTTGAATGGACTGAAAATACTACACATTTACAAAATCTGATTTCCAGTTTACTTTTCCTTGGTGAGAACCCATGCCACAATCCCCATTTCATTATTTTCCATCCACTATTTTGTTGGGGAGAAGTGTGCTCATGTTGAAACAGTACTTTCCCTTTCCATTAAGAAAAAACCCTCGTAAAATGACTTAAAGAGGGTTCCATTTCTTAGAGTCCACACCGTGGAATTGTTTACCTCCCTGCAAATGGACCCATCAGCCCGACCAAAGGTGACTCTGAATCTCCTGAAAGTGAACAGGGTTGTGTGGAAAGCTGTTCACCAACAATACAGATGCTAAATGACAAGAAAAATACCCAGAGGTGGAATTGCTGGATGATTCAGTAGTTTTATATATAAGTTTATTTATCTTTGAGGGACTGCCATACTATTTTCCTCAAGGACTCCAAAGCAATCAAACTCATAAAAACGGACCGTAGATGGTGGTTGCCAGAGCTGGTGGGAGAGAGGGGAGGGAGGTGCTGTTTAATAAGTACTGAGTTTCAGTTAAAGCAAGATCAATTTGCCATCCGTGCCTGTAGTGAACAGTAGTTACAGACACTTAAACATTTGCTAGGAGGGCAGATCTCATGTTATGTGGGGGGTTTCCCGTAATTTTTTTTTTTAAAAGTAAATTACTCATACTGGTGATTAAGTTCAGCAAACAAACAATGGCATCTGTTTGAAGGTACTTGGGGGCAAGGGGGCATTTGCGCTTTGAGAACTAGGCTCACATCAGTTTGAAGGGTTGGGAAAGCCATCTGAGTTCCTACTGCTCAAGGAGAGGTTTGCTTAGTACTGTTGATTTAATGTCAAAGGCCATAGCTCTTACCATCCTGAAGTGTTCTAGATGGTTCTCAAAGAAGTATGCTTTTCTGCTCTGAGGTCACAGGTGGAACTATTTCTATACACAAACTATAACTGAAAGTCAACACCAGGAAACAAGCATCAGAATAAGAGACCGTGGAACAAGCAACCCCTAGGTGAAGGCTAGTGACAGACCTGTGATCCCCTTTCCTGGAATGAGGTCATGTGGAATGTACCAGTTCCCAAAACAGCCTGTGATCTATTTCAGGATGATAAGTTTGTGACTCCATTTTGCCATTTCTTATGCATGCCTAGATACAATAAGCTCTTCAAATTTCTCCCTGATGTCAAACCAGCCAATAAACTAGCTACAAGAATAGGTATTATGTAAATATATATTTTCGGAGACAATAGAATTACATGTCTCCCTAAGACCTAATAAATCTATTCTTATTTTAAATGGGTTAAAAAGGGAAACGACATCAAACATTGTTTTTCTCTGAAATCGGTCTTGTAGGGAAAATAATTGTAAGGAGAAAGAGAGGGCAGGAGGGAGCAGGAAGAGGTCATGACAGGTCTGCACAGAAGCTAGCAAATGTGTTTCCACGCTCCTGGACCCCAGTGGGAGCATGTTGCAACAGGGGACCAATCCCATCCCTTTCAACACATTTTCCTGTAAATTTGCTTCATGCAGGCACACACACTCCAAGGCATGCTCCATCTATTCCCTGAAAGTCTGACTTCTGCAGGAATGAAGAAAAAAGCTGGCTCAGACATACCCTCAGAAGGTTGCTTCAATCCCTGTAATGAGAATGAGAAAAGGCTCTGAGAATCACACTCTAAAGTGGCACAAGGGATAGGAAACCATTGTCCCTTCCCACTTAAACATCTGACAGCCTCCATAGGGATCAGTGACACCCTGCCTTCATCCTGGATGGGCCAATTTATTTCTCTTTGAATTAACTGAACTTCCGTCATTAGCAAGAGAGGAGCTTCCAGCCTTGGAAGCAGAAGGCCCAGGCACGTGTCCCAGCTCTGCTGAGTATCATTGAGAAAGTGACTTAACTTTTCTGAGGTTCTGTATGTTCATCTGTAATGAGTAACATTGGAAAAGTCACCTAACTTTTCTGAGGTTCTGTATGTTCATCTGTAAAGCAGAGGCAATGATACTGACTTCAAAGGACCATGATGAGGCTCAAGAAAAGTATATGAAAATGTTTTGTAAAACTCCAACAATAGAACTAAGAGCCATGGACTGCAGGAAGTAGATTTGTAATAAGAAGTGGCTATCAGAAGATGTCTAGCCTGATCCAAGCTATGATCTTTTTCAAGGCAAATAAGATGGTACAACTAAAATACAAAGAGTTTTTGGACACAGTTTCAGGAGATCTGCATTGGAATATAGTTATAAGAATATACACCCACACACACAATATGTATCATTTAGATACATATGTATATAAATGAGCAAAATGTATCATTTAGAGTATGAGTATGAGTTCCTGAATCAGGCTGTCCAATCTGAATTTAAGTTTTGCAATTTCCTTCCTTTGCCTCAACTTCCTATAATATGCAGAAAAATATTGTATAACTTTTAGGGTTATTGAGAGGCAAAATGCACATGTAAGAGAATCAGACATAATAAGCTAAATAAGGGCAATGATCTTTGTCTATTTTCCACCTCTGGGTATACAGAGCATGAAACAATGGCTGACATGTAGTGGGTGCTCAGTAAACATTCACAGCCAAAATGAATGAAGATTGCTCTGCAGAAGTAGTGTAACCTCTCTGAACCTCAGCAACCATTTCTCTATCAACTGAAAAAGTTTGTACTGGACAGTCTCTGAGCCCTTCCCAACTTGAAATGCCCAAGTGATTTTAACTAAATTCATAAATCTCTATGCAAAAATTAAAATTCATATACCTTCAAACTTTGCAATCTTCTTCCCTTTTCAAAACCAGAAAACCCTTAGTACTTCAATCTCCCTTCTTGATTCCTCTATTTCCCTTGGTCAGAGCAGTTACTTCTGCAGGTGAATCTTCTGGGCCAAGATTAAGGTAAGAACAGGGATTCAGAGAAGGGTTTTGCTGAGATGGATTTGCTTTATACCAGGATCAGGGCTGGACATCTCCTTATTGACTTGCTTTCCCTTGACACAAGAGCAAGCCACATCCAGGATGTCAGCTCAACAAATTACCTGTGTCTGAAAACATTCAAGATGTTGACAGAAAGGAGCATCCTGGACTATCCTGCTCACACTGCAGATGAAATGTCTTCATTAAGATCCTCATCTTGGAACATATTCTAAATCTTAGGGAGGGGAAAGAGGGGCAGGTTGCAGACTGACTAAAAGATCCCAATTTAAAAAAAAAAAAAAAAGATCCCAATTTTGATGGGGAGAAGGTGGAAGATACCCAACTAAGCTTGAAATAATATACACCAGGATAGAACTTAGAGGCATTTTGCCACTGAGTGACATCCCCAATGTCCCCGCCTTTTTTTATATATATAATTTTGAGATAAGGTCTTGCTAAGTTGCTTAGGGCCTCACTAAATTGCTGAGACTGGCCTCAAACTTGCAATTCTCCTGCCTCAGCTTCTGGGATTCCAGGCACGCACCACCTCACCTGGCAGATTATAGGCTTTCAAATAAAATAGAGCTAAACGCTTTTTTTCCAAGTGCTATTTAAAGAGATCCTGTGAAACAATGTGAATAGACTTAAGGGCTACTGAACTATATGCTTAAAAATGGGTTAAGATGGCAAAATTTATTTTTAGAACTAAGAGATAAAATAAATAATAATAATAATATAATGAAATAAAAGATATATGATATTAAGAGAGGCTTGATCAACCCCAGGGTCACTCAACTTTCCCTCTTAGTTGACAGGTACCACTGTCGGATTTTCCTCCTGTAACTTGTCTTTGCCTTTTGTAAGGGTGTAGGGAGGGGTCCCAGCCATGAGGGAAGTGCCAGGCAATCCTGGGGCGGCGGGCACAAAGAGCTACCCCTGTCTTTGAGGTCTGACGGTCCACTCTGTCCCACAGTTCAGTGTCATCTCCAGACACATCACCTCTCCGTTACTTGGCCAGGTGCTTTCTTGGTGCCTTTTATTTGGCGAGTAATTCTAACACCAGCTAATAAAGAACAGGAGCAAAAAAGCAGTAATGCAGAAGGGCGGGGGTAGGAGTGGGAGAGGCGGCTTGAAACAACAAACGCCCCTGCCCCCGCCTTCCGTAACTCTCCAAAAGTTCAATGACTCCTGCCAGAACATCAACTGGAAGGGGCACTGTCCCCAGTAGGCTTTACATTTCTATGCTTCAGAAGCCTGAAGTTACCAGCCAACCCTTTTACATCAGGGGAAGACCGCATTTCTGATGGAGATGGAGGTGGATGGCGACAGGGCGAGAAGCAAACTTTGCCCAACCGCCAGGGGCGAGAGGATTCCGCAACGTGCTTGCGCTTCTGCACGCAACCGGGTGCATGCAACATTTTGCAGCACGCTTCTCTTGCTGGGCGCACCCTGGGGCTATGTGAGGCTGGATGAAACTGGATGAGACTGGACGCGGGGGGCCAGGGTTGCAGCTGCTTCCAGCAAACTCCAAGCGGGCTGCAGCAGGCACGGGCTCAGGAGTGTAGAGCTCAGCATGTTTCTGCAACTGTTTTGACGATGCATTTGAGTGTTCCCATCACTACCGAGATGCTGCCGCTCTCCTCATGACCACAATCTATTAGCTCCAGTAACTTTTGAGCGACTCAGCCTGGCCGCAGCTTCCTGCTTACCGCGCACTGCCTGGGGCGCTGCCAGCCCTGGCCGCGCAGGGGGCCGAGCGGTGTGGGCGCGATGCCCCCGCCCCTCCACCCCGCTCCACCCCGCTCCACCCCCCTCCGCCTCCGCCCAGGACCCAGGGTCCTGACTCTTAAGAGATTTTCCTTTCACAGAGACCATAAGCTCCTGTCAACAATCTCTAACAGTAATTAGCTTTCAATGCTGACGTCCCTAGGAAAACAAAGCCTTAAAACCTGCGATTCTAATGAGCGCATTCAAGGCCAGTTCCCTGGGTCCTGGGAGGCTAGGATGCAGGTGAACTTGAGCTAGGGGGTGGTTTCATCCTTCCCTAACAATTAGATCTTGTTTATAGGGCACGATTCTGCCCTGGAAAACTTTGTTTTGTTTGTGGTTCTTTGGTGAAGAAAATTCATCTCTCTCTCTCTCTCTCTCTCTGTGTGTGTGTGTGTGTGTGTGTGTGTGTGAACTTTGCACACATAAGCTGGAGGAGGGAAAAGAGATCTGAAAGATACATGCTTTACATAGCACTTTGCTATAAACTGGAATGATTTTGGAAGAGAAAGTTCATGAAGCCAATCATAAACTCTCCAGGAAAAAGAGAGTGCAATGGATTTTCTTATTTAAAAAAAAAAAAATCCGAAGCATCTCACACGGCCAAAAACTGAACACACGTATTTCCGGACGCAGAAGGAGACTGAACGTTGGCGGGCCTGCCTGCCTGCCTGCCTGCCTTCCTCACCTGTTGGAGGGGGTCGGGCAGCGGGGGAGCCGCCAAGTCATCACTTTTGTATGTGTGTCAGTTGAAACTACAAAGGCGACCAAAAGGAGGTCTTATCCGTTTTCTGCGAGCTTCGGTTGGGAGCAGCAGGTAGAAGCTGCACTTTGGTTTTACTTTTTCACCACGGGGAGCTATAAATAGATGGGCGCGTGTGGCTTTCTGGCTAGGTTACCTACGCTTGCCTGGCACCGCACAATCCAGGCGACTCTGACTCCCACATAAATATTCGCAGGTTGCTGCCCCCGCAGACTTTTTCCACAACATGTGTGTGACAAGCAATGCCTCTCCGCGTGGTGCGTGTGTGCGTTGTTGTTATTTTTGTGTTAGCTTCGAAGTGCTCCTCGTGTGCCACCCACACTGTCGCCTCTGGATGGAGGCCTCCCGAATGCCTTGAAGAGGTGATGGTATTTATAGAAGGAAGAAAACATCCTTCTTTGGTGCTTTTACTCCTATGTATCCATAAATACACCAACTTTTCGGTTTTGTAACTCTTCATCAAATCTGTAAATTGGTTATATACATGCTGTGTTTCTGTAGCTCCTCTCCCTTTTCTACAAACTGCCTGTACTTCTTCCAGCCACTTGGTAAAGAAAATGATTTTCACTTTTAGTAGATGGTCCTTTGGGTAGCAAGAGCTGGAGAAATGGGTTTCTATTTGTAGCTAAGCCATCAGCCCATTGTGTGGGCAGAAGAGCTCTCCAGAAGGCTCCATCTCCCTGAAGGTGGAATGAAATGACCCCTCAATCTAGTTTGCAGGGTGTTGGCCATTGTAGACCTATGAACTCACAAGGTCTTTAGCTCTTTCATACATTAGAAAGCAGACAGGTTTCTGGTCCATACTTCCCCCAGATTTGCCCAAATGTGAGCAAAATAAATAAGCAAAGGTGATGTGCCCCCCCCAACACCCACCCCTCCACACACCCATTCTTTTCCTTCTCTGGTTTTCCTAGTTCCCCCTGGAAAGCTGTCTAAAAATGGAAACACAGTTGCTCTAGAAGTTTTACAATTCCACCCTTCCCTCCCTGCCCCCCAGTATGTCTCCTATTAAATGAATATTTACTTGCTCAAAACTAAATTATACAGGCCAACCCATGCTATCTTCTAATAATAAAATGCTCAAACCATCAGGTCAGCTGACATGTGAGTCATTTATGGTGAACTTGAACGCTTGATTACATGTTTCCTGGGTCCACTACCAGTCAGGGTAGTTGATCAAAGTCTAACACTAATGTGGTCAGAATTGTTCACAGGTTTGTGTCCCTATGAGCCGGTTGATGCCTCTCAAGCCCATAACACGCCTGTCACCGGCCACAGCTGTGGAGAGGTACAAGCTGATTGCCATCAATTCCCCTGGTTGGGTTGCTTTTTGGATACATGAGATTCTTGGACCATATTAAGTGCTCAAGAAGTAGCTGCTTTTGGCTGGGGATGTAGCTCAGTTGGTAGAGTGCTTGCCTTGCATGCACAAGGCCCTGGGTTCAATCCCCAGCACCAAAAAAAAAAAAAAAAAAAGCAATTACTTTCAGTGTTCCAACTACAACTTTCTGTCAACCTTTACCAGCCTGGCTGGAGGTGGGCAGACTCACAAAGAAAATAATCACGTCTTTTCCTTTGCATGGACATTGATTGAACATATCCTTAGTGATATGATAAAATGCAACTTTATTCATAGGCAAAAGTCCCTCCAAAGCTTGCTTCATTTGACAGAGCCTTAAATAAAAATTTTAAGCCACCAGACTCCTACATAGAACTCTGTAGAAGGAAATGAAGCTAAAAATAGCCAACCTGACATCTGAACAAATTTGGGAACTTTACCTGACAACTGCCCTAGAAATTGAAAGATTTTGAAAAATTAGCAATTATTTCACAATCACTCCTTTTGCCTCCCTTGCTGGTTTGTCCCACTTTTTGACATTTCCTTAGCACACCCTTATGCAGCAGTCTTGACAATTAATTAACTAACCTTCACAGGACTCCCATGAGGAGATGGATGAAAAGCACTGCAGCTTTATCTCCACTTTTCAGGAAACTAAAAACAGAAAGGTTATGACTTACCCAAAAGTCACACAGCAAGCTTTCAGAAGAGTTGGGATTGATACCAAGGAACTCTGTTTCATGCCAGGCCCACTGTGACTCTCATCTTATTCCTGACTCACCACAAAATTTAGTCTAGTTGCCTAGACCAAGTTCAGTTCTCTGCTACTTCCTAGAGGGAGTAGCCTTGGATGAATTTGGCCAGAAAAAAAATAGAACTGTATTCAATTTAATAGGCTGAGAAAAAGAACAAGGAAGAGCGTCAATAAAGAATCTTTCTTTCAGGCAGCCAAACTGTCAAGCAGTCAAGGTAACCTAGCATCGCAGGGACAATGAATACAGGAATATACTCACAGTAGGAAAATGTTAGGTTCCTGGTACTGTCAGAGGAAACAAAGACTTACGTAAACAAAGTCCAGGGTGTCCAGGTCATTGAAGGCAGGCTCACAGTCAGCTTCTAAGTTCAGCTCTAGCAATATTTGGGGCCCCAGTACATGGCACTGTCGAAGTTCCTAGTAAGGCCACTGTCATAAAGTTACTTTGTGTGATGATGGACAGCTTCCCGTTCTTTTGTATTCTGGATTCCCATTGTTGGTCTTTTCCCATATTACTCCCGAATTGTGCTTAGTCTTGCATTCCTTCCATGAAACTGAAGCACAGACTTATTCCAAATGCCTTTCAGTACAATGTAGTTGCCATAGGAAGTAATTGCTCCGCGGAAACAATAACGGAACAAATTATTGCTTAATACAATCTAGAAAGATACCTGTCCAGTGGAAGAATGCATTGTTCAATTATGTGTGGCGTGTGAATATGCTTAGCCCCAGAGAGCAATGTCGCTGGGGAATGTTCTACTAATCTTCTGCCATATCAACCTCCTCCCAGATGGCGCGACAGAAAGAAAAGCCCATGGACCATCTCAACACAAACAAGATGCAAAACTGCCCCGTGACGATTGTGCACCATTATCTCACCTGCTATTTGGAGCTGTGCTTCAGGCAGTCTTTAAAATTTTGTAGGCTAGTTCCTTTTTTTGGTTGGGGAGAATCGTTTTCTCTCTGTACCTGCCCATGAAGTCACAATGCAATATGTACCTCCTCAGTGCTGGAAGGTGGGGCATGGTTTTTATTTTATTATTTTATTTTATTTTAATTATTTTGGGGGGGGTACTGGGGATTGAACCCAGGGGCACTCCACCACTGAGCCACATCCCCAGCCCTATTTTGTATTTTATTTAGAGACAGGGTCTCACTGAGTTGCTTAGGGCCTCACTAAGTTGCTGAGGCTGGCTTTGAACTCGTGATCCTCCTGCCTCAGCCTCCCAAGTGCTGGGATAACAGGCGTGCGCCACCGCACCCGGCTGGTTTTTATTTTAATGTGAAGACTACCAGGAGGCAGCAAGAGAGAAGCCTGGTGCCTAGATGGGAAGGAAATGGCTTTGAGTCAACTTACAAGCGAAAAGAATTGATCCAAGTACCAGCTACAGCGGTCAGTACAACTCTGCTCTGAGCGTTTCAATCAAAGGGGAAAACACCTTAAAAATGAAAATCTTAAATGCTATGAAATAGATTCACCAAAGCTGCAAACCAAAACCAAATATTTAAGTGAATCCTTCTGTGGTTGTATCGTTTTTTAACTCTTTGTTGTTGGTTCAAGTTTCCTTAAAGTTTCAGTTAGGATATTAAACAGCTGGGATTCTTCATATGAAACATGGTAAGTTGAGTACTTTGGGTTCCATTTTTCCTCCATCAGTGACCCTCCTGGGAATGCTGCAGATACACAATGGGAAAACTAGGCCAGAAGAGCCATCAGCCCCTGCGATGGTGCCTGGTTGGATCTTGAAACCATTCCCAGTTTCATGAGTACCTAAGGCTGTTTGAAGAGAACCAGTACAAATGAAATGCCCCTAAGAGCTTGCTTTGGGAAAGATCTTGCGTTCATAGGGATCTTAGCTTGTAAACAGGTAATGTGGTGACCAATCATTATGTGGTATGGGCAGAGCTATGTATTGCTGTATAACAAATCATTATAATTATAAACTTTTATAGCTTTTATAGGATGACCATGTTTCTTATAAGACAGCATCTGCGGAATGTTCTTTGGTGATACCATCCTTAATCACTTCCTGTTTATTTATTACATCATCTTTTGATAAAACAAGTGATTGCATTCTTATTATTTGTTCTGGCCTCCATGGTATTTTTATTTAACGCCATTACAGCCTCTAATTGGAGAATACTGACACTCACTCTCAGCAAACTGCTGGCCAATTTCTAACCCCTGTATCTATCCAGATAACCGGAAAGGTGAAAAAAAATTCCATCATAAATTCATTTGTTGGATTGGACTTTTTAAATTACACCAAAGAACAAAGCTGCTTTCATAGAGGAGGTATTGCCTAGTTTTTTTACCACCCCCCTAATCACAATATCGGGGCTTTTCAGCTTGGCACCACGGGCGGCCACCTGAATATGGAAACATGGGAGCCATCTGAGCAGTGTGGGTTTCATCTGGCTCCCTCCCTGCCCCTCTCCCTCATCTCTCCTCACTAGAGCTTTGGGTTCTCATCTAGCCGTTTCTGATTCTTGTTTTTCAAGATTGGCAGCAATAGAAAAAGACCTTATGAACACCGGGCTAGATTCTTATCCTCCATGGGTTTCCTCTAAAGAGAAGGTAGGGGAGGGAAAAGGGAAGCAGAGGAGAGAGGAGTGGGTGATGGTGGGCACAGTCCATCAGCCATAGGCAAGGTTCAGACAGGATTATGATGGCAGTCAAATCAGAATTTTAAGAAAATAGCTTACATACTAGTCGTGGTGCCTGGGTTTGGGGGTGGCGGAGGTTATTTGCTGGTGAAATCACTAGTTTACCTCCTGACAATCCATCTCGGGTCTTCCCTTGGGACTGATACTGGTACCCCTGAAGCCACACTCCTCATCCCTTGGCATTTAGGACCAACACCTGCCTTTCTGGGTACCGGAAATGACTGTAGATGATCAGTTGCCCTTGGACACCCTGGTTCGTATGCTACATCTCTTCCTCTCCCCAACTGACCTCAGGACCTACGCCCATGCTGCCTGTCTCCACCACCATCTGAGAAGCGCTCAGATTCTTCATCTCACCAAACAAACCCTGGAGTTTTAAGCAAACCCATTCCTTATGCCTCCTTGTTTAGGAACAGCGGGGGTTCAGTGGATAGTGAAAAGGATCACGAAGTGAGTGAGGGAGAGGGAATCTGTTTTGTGGGTAACACCCCCCCCCAAAAAAAACAGGATATTTTTTAAAGCATATGGAAGTTATACCATTGCAATTTCTATTTCCAGCTAGAGAGGTTAGTGAGGTTATGGAAAGGTTGGGGTGTTTTGATAGATACTTCTACATTTCCTTTCTTGATTACGTCAAAAGGTGTTATAATTTCATGGAAGAGCTGTATCTGGCAACATTTACATGGCCATGGGCACCACTTTTCTCAGACACCATCAGAGGTTTTCCCCATCTAAGTTTAAAAGTGTTGAAACATTAAGCTTCATCCATGGTTTTTCACTGAGGTATGTGAATTTTTTTGACCCAGTCTCTGTATTTTGCATCAACCTTTCCTAAGTTGTAAGATATGGTCATGACAATGTATCTACCTCCTCTGTGCAAAAGCCTTCAGGTTGCTTCAGAGGGTGGGGGTCCCAAGGCAGGACCAAGATCCTTCAGACTTCTGCAAGATGGGCAAATAGGGATCCCTCTCTTTCTTTCATCCTCAGGTGCCTTTCAATTTTTTATACATATTTGTAAATGGAAGAAATCAAATTCAAGGTGGAAATGTGGTAGATGGGTGTGGGGTGTTGGGTGTGGGTGTGGGTGGAAGGTAAGATATTTTCAGGGCCACAGATAAAACAGTTAATTTAAATGAAAGATTCAAGACTCTTACTCATTTTGAAAATAATACAAAGTCTTTCCTCAGAAGGGCTCGATTTGACTTTTGCCAAAGAATGAACAGGTGCTGAATCACTCATTTTCCCCTTCAAACGATCAACCTCAAGGCAGTAAAAATTAAAATAAATAAATAAAAGCAGGATTCTTTTACCAAGATGAAAATAATAGAAAAAAAAAGTGGGCACATCAAATAGAATTCTTTAAGTAGGTAAAACAGTAGAACAAATTGATTTTTCTGGGGTCTATCATCAGATTAATGGTGTCTCTTTTAGTGCCCATAAATCAATATCCTATGTGTGTATACACACACACACAACACATTCTGATTGCTTATCTGTCAGCTATTATCCCTCCATCAGTATTTTATGTGCATACATAGTTCCAAACATTGATATAAATGATCCCCACAGAGCACTTGAACATTTAGAAAATTCAGTTGCTTAAGATTTAATTAGGATACGAAGTCTACAAATGACATTAATGATTTCTGAAATGACTCATTGAAAAATGGTATGCAAGGTATTGTTCTTATGTCTGATCTTGGGGTGAATGAAATATCATGCAGTTAACAAATTAAAGCCCGTGTCATTTAAAAAAAAAAAAGTTTAGAACTCATTACTAGAAAGAGCTACTGCAATGTTTCCTCTCATGGGGAAGCTAGAGGGGAAAGTAGGGGAGAAAGGAAAAAAGAGGGGAATCTAATGAAAGTAGAAGGGAGACCTTTAGGGTGGAGTAAGGGTACCAAGGGGAGGAAAGAAGGATGGGCAAGGGAGGAACTGGGGAGTGAAACTGATCCAAGTATTCTATAAGCAGGTGCTAATAAGCCACAGTGAAAACCACCATTCGGTATAATTAATGTGCACCAATAAAAATTGTGGTTTTATTTTTTTTTAAAGAGCTACTGCATGTTGGATATTCAAGGATCCTTTGCTTTATATTGTTCCTATTTTTTAATAAGTTAATATTAAAAACTGAACCAGGATCCCAGAAAGGTCCCGTGCTTATTTTATGTGTGCATGTATTATGTATTTTGCATCTGTAGTGTATGTTTATCACCTAACACATTATCTGGCCGTTTATTCACTCAGAAACTGCGTGCTGAAATGAGTACATAGACAGTATTAACAACCAATTCCTCTTCTCAGATTAATTTAATTATGGGTCAGAGAAACTGCAGTCAGTACTCTTGCTTGGGCTGCACACAGGAGCTAGTCGGCCTCTCCTGAAACCAGCCCAGTCCCTCTCTGTCATGCAAAACCACCGTGGGGAGAGCAGAGTGGGGCATTCAAGGTAAAAATATGAAAATTAGAATTGGTGTTATTCTTTGAACACCAGGTAACTTTGCTATGTAGATAAAAAGAAGACTGGCTATTATACAACATTGGAAAAAAGGCAATTCGCAACAATTACTGAATGCTCCTCATACATAATCTGGCTTTAGTTTGTCATCCAGAGCAGGGAGAAGCTTTCTAAGGCCGCGTTTCACTTTCTCCGCATCAAGTTAGCCTTTATCTGCCTGTCTGCATGCTTTGGGTTACATGATTTCGACTCGCCTTTATCTTCAAGTTCTGGCTTTATTGCTCTTATTGACCAAATGCCAAAATGTAAATTCATCCCTATTAGAATTTTTGCCAAGAGCACAAATATAACTTTTACCAGCTCAAAATACATTTTTTTTTCTATTTAACTAATCAAGCAAGGAAACAATAGCTTGTCACCATTCTTCCTTCCTTGGTCTCTTTCATAGGCAGCTTATCAGCAAACTTTCCCATGGAGACGTATCCCTGGCAGAGATTGTCAATCATGCCCCCGGGTCCTCACAGCTAGACAGACTCCCCGACCACCACGTGAATGATTTATGGCTTTAGACTTTGGGGGGGGGGGCTGCAAAATACCCCTTGACAAACTTATCACCAGAAACTGCTGGCCACATGAGCGAGTGTCCCACCAAAATGAGACTCAGTCTGTTTTTCTTTCTCAGGAGCATTTTGAGTTATTAGGCAATCAATACAACCTATTTCCTTCCTTCTACCCAGGAGGTATTGTGAGCAAACAATGAAAATCCAGCCATCTATTCATGTTTGAATTTTGCTATTGTGTGTCTTTCTGTATGTTTGTCTGTGTGGAACCACCAAAGGGCAAGATCTCCTGTGTTTCTGGATGCATCTGGTTACCTGATCACACAAAAAGCACAGCTGGTAGAGAGCTCTCCTCTGTAAGGCCACTGAAGGACATTTTGCTGTGCGTATTTTAGCCTTTCTTCTTGAAGTTGCCAAGCAAATCTCTCTTGATTCACATACTTAATTGTTCACTCAGAAAAATATTTTGACTCTCTCCTAACACTCAGCTTGGGTATCCAGCTATGTGCTCTCAGCATTTTTGAAGCACAGCTTGTACAACTAATGCATGACGTCCTTCACTGCAGAAAGTCCATCAGGGAAAAAATATATGTATTTATTGTAACTTTTAGACATACAGAAAGGAGTTCAATAAATGGATTTAATGCTTACTCAAAATTTAAGAATCCATTAGGAAGTTCAGTTTTACTATGTCAGTGCGATACATTTCAGACCGTAATCATACCCTTTCCAAATCCCATTTAAAGTAAACCATTTATTTTTTCTACTTTTCCCACAAGTGCCTTAATGTAGAATTTGGATACCTTTCAGAAGAGACCTGTGAGGTAATGCATTGGAGAGACATAACAATATTTATAAAGTTTGGAAAAATCTTTTGCTAAATGAATAGGGGAAATAATCTTCAGCCTTGGCAGAATGGATAATAATATTGATAGTGAATTTGGTTGTTTCCTATGATTTTTATAACAGATGTGGGGAGTGAGCTCTCATTATTATTCTTCGGTGGTTTTTAAAGCAAAACTGGAATTTTAAGGGCTCAGGGCAAATTATTAGAGTGCTAAAAAATTCATATTGTTCTCATTTTTTTCCAATATTGCCTTTTTCCTTAGGTGCTACAGAATAAATTATAATTTAAGGGACAAATGAAAATATCTAACATTTGCTTTTGTTTTACATAAAATTTTAATACTGATGGAATTTTTTTTTAAGTTGTATTAGTCATTCATAGTCACATTCTCTGCTTATCTGTTTTAAAGTTGAAGGCAGGAGCCTGGGTTTCTTTGTATCATAAATGGGCATCAATCTCAAATTAGAGAGAAGGTAACTTTGGTCTCTCTGACTGATTCGGATCCTGGGCTGCTGTCACTGAAGGTGGAAGCTGCAATATGAACACCTGTCCATGAGGAACTAGACTTGAGATAACCAGCTCATTTCACACACACCATTGTCCAGCCATCAGATGGTAATTACTTTTAGTCCGATCAGCCTCACCTGGACTCCAGCCAGTGGGCTGTGGGTAGAAGGGTCTGTATCACGTTTCCATTCATCTGAGCCATCCAGTGTCCTTCTTGCTTGTTTTCAATTACACCGACATGGTGGCTTTGGCACATAGTAAGTAAATAGCAATGTATTCAGAAAGAAAGGTCTGAAAGCCAATATCTGAAATATACTCTTGAGGTTTCAAGGAGGACAATGAAATTGGCACAGAGATTCTGGCATTCTGACCCAAAGTCAGAAAATACAATTAATTAAGTTAATTGTAGTGAATTTGTAGAATATTTCATGAAAGCCAAACGCAGCAGATGAAAGTCTAGAAAGCAATGGAAATGTTACTGGATTTCCTAAGAAGTAAATAATGAGTAAATTAACTAAATTATTTATCAGATCAAAAAAGTAGAGGATTGGAAATGTTGTTGAAAAATGTGTTTTCATGCTTACTTTTTGAATACCTTCCGAGAAAGAAAAAAAAAAACCCCAATCTTGATATTTCTAGAACATTCCAAAATTATTTTAAGATGATTTCTCTAACTCCAGTAACTTCTCTGTCTCTCCAACACACATGAGCTCTTCCCAGCCCACTCTCAACGTTCCACACCAAAAGATTAACACTGATGGTTTCACATGCTCTTGTCAATTGTAGAAATGATCAAAAACAAAATAACTACTTGTGATTACTCAACCCTATGTTACATAAAGAAGGCTTGCCACATCAGATATCCTCCTTGTTCTTAACTTTCTCTTCCCCCTCCCTCACTTGAAAACTCAGACATCTTGAACTTACCATCCCTCCCTCACTAACCCTCATTCAATCCCTACCTCTTTCAACCTTGTCCTCTTAATTTTTCATAAATTAAAAATACTAAATTTTTAAAAACTGAATATTTGATCATAACTTTTGCTTTTGTTTTGTTTTACTTCTCCCCAAAAACATTTTCTCTGAGATGTAAAGACTTGTTTTCAATCCTTATGAAGTTTTTTTTTTGAAAAGTTACTGAAATATTCCAGCCAACATTTATTAAAAGCCAATGTGCAAGTCCCTACTAGATGCAAACCATAGAAAGATATTTATGGCTTTGACTGCACTCTCAAGGAGTTTAAAGCTCAAGAGACAAAGGCAGAAACTCTTCGGTATTTACAAAGAGAGAGTAAATAAATAAATAAAATGCCTCTTAATATCATGGGTGCTCTAACAGAATTCTAAACAGGATGGAAGGAGCCATAAAAGAGGGAAAGCTAATTCTTGTAAGGGTATCAGAGAGAGGGTTCAACTAGGGGACGCTTGAGATGGAATTTGAGGACTAACTGGGAATGGCAAAGTCAAGTGGAAGAATAGGTAAAAACCCACAGATATGAAATTGCACAGTGGTCCTCATGGTGATTTGGGTATAAAAGCAGCCGTGGTAGCAATTAGACTAGAGAGACTGTAATGAACTTGACGTGCTCAGGGCGACTTCTCCCAGGAGTCAATGGAGTTCTTAAAGAACCTTAAGTCAGAGCATCCTGTGGGGCCGAGAGGGGATGTGCAGGACACATTCACAGTGGCTCAGGCAGCAAACCATGAGGGCCCAAAATAAAGCTATCACAATGCAGCTGAAAGGAATTAAAGAGGAGAGACAGCAAAGACAAAGAACTTTGGAACTGGTCACTGATTAGAGGCCATGAAATAAAAGTCACATACATAAAAGTAAATTATGTGATGTGACTTTTTTTTTTTTTTAACTGTTCTACTCATGCAAAATTGAGGCAAAAATGCCATTAACACTGAGAGTTAATGTTACCTGGTGGAAAGGATGCAGAATTTATGAGCAAGCTTGGATGTGATCCTGGATCCTCTATTTCCACCTTAACTAGACTTTTTCTTTCTTTCCTTTTTTCTTTTTTTGGTACTGGGGATTGAACCCAGGGATGCCTAACCACTGAGCCACACCCCCAGCCCTATTTAATATTTTATTTAGAGACAGTCTCACTGAGGCTGCTTAGGGCCTTTCTAAGTTGCTGTGGCTGGCTTTGAACTCCCGATCCTCCTGCCTCAGCCTCCCAAACCACTAGGGTAATTGGAGTACACCACCTCACCTGGCTTGGCTGAACTCTTGGAGCCTCTCTGAACCTCAGTTTTCTTATCTGCAGATTGGGGATGCAATGGAACATATTTTACAAATCTCCTGGTACATCACAGGCATCCCCTGAACGTTATTCAGTCTAAATGTCTTTTAAAAGAGGACTCAAGCACACTTTTTCATAACTGCTAGCCACAGAGCTGAGCTCTAGAGTTCTAAGAAATAACAGAAGCCACTCACTGGCCATGCTAACCAGTTGCCAGTGAGGATGAGACGGCTATTTAGAGCTCCTGCTTCCTACAGTCCATAAGGTAAAGCACCACAAACAGTCTCTACACCCTCTGGTTATAACCACAAACCAAAGGAAAGTCCTCACACGGGCATGGGGTAAAAACAGCAGCTGGGAACTACACAGGGCACTGCATTCTCACCTACATAAAAGACTCACACCCAGTGGTATCATCTTCAAACATGAGCAACAGGCTCAGGAAAGACACTCACGTAGAGCAGAATGAACTTTCATCTAGCTAACTCTAGACTATTTTCAATAACATTTGTATATATTTAAAATAAAGGTCCTCATTGGGCACGGTGGCAACCCACGTCTGATCCCAGTGACTCAGGAGGCTGAGGCAGGAGGATTGCATGTTTGAGGCCAGCCTCAACAATTTAACAAGACCCTGTCCCAAATTTTTTTAAAGAAGGGCTAAGAAGGTTGCTCAGTAATAGAGTGTCCCTGGGTTCAATCCCCAGTACCTAAAAAATAAATAAATAAATAAATAAATAAATATCCTATTTTAGGCAAGTGCTCTGCCACTGAGCCATAGACATTCTAATATAGAATGGTCATTGTGCATTAATTCAGTGTAGATACAAGGGAATGATTTAGAGAAGATACTATTGCAAACTGCCACTTTCCTATTTAAACATATACAGCTTTCATGATGTGTATCAATTAAATATATGAAAATTGATCAACCAATTCAAGTGAAAATATAAAGCATTTGTGTTTATGTGTGTCCTTAACAAGGAATCAATAAAACAGTCTTCATGTGGCTAGTTTATTTTCCAGCTGTATGATTAACCAATCAACAAATATTATTGAATTCAATGTAAAGAAAATGCTGTCATTGCAGATACAATGATGTGCAAGATGTAATAAGAGTTGACATTGAGACTTCCGTCTAAAAGGCAAGACTGTCATCCGTGAAGTGATGATTACTTGAGCCGAAGAAGAAGAAATATGCTAAGTACCCAACAATGATGATCATCAAAAGTACTAAAGGAATTGAAAAGGGACAGGGTCTGCTTGGAGTCATGGTGATGGAAACGCTTTGTGGAGAGAGGTGTTACTCATGGACAAGGATGGGCAGCTTCTATATATTCAAGGAGAAGAGGAAAGAAGAAAATAATACCATTACAATCCCACTCTATTTTAGACAACTGTTCATGGGGGAAGAAAACTTTCAGGTAAAAAAATATATATATCAAAATGACATCACAGAAAGAAGGAGTTCTTTCTTCATCAAAAATAATATTTTCAAAAAATTAATAATATATTCAAGTGCTCACTACATGATAGGCACGGTGCTAACTGCTTTAACTGAATTGGTTTACTTACTTTTCGTCAAGATATGGAAGGAAGGTGATGCCAATCATCTCTTTCAGAGCTGAGGGAAACAGGTCTAAAGTTGTATAGCTAGAAAGCAGTAAGACCAGGCATGGCTTTCTCTTCACAGGGCTGGGGGTATGCTCAGTGGGAGAGCTGCTTGCCTAGCCTGCATTGGATCACCAGCACTGAAAAAAATAAAAGATAAACTGAATCTCTTGACTTCACAATTTTTAACTAATTACTTGAATTTCCAGAACTTGTTTGAGACACATTATGAACCATAAAGTGTTCCTTTATTCCATAAATCGTATTAACCTCCTGTATATAATATGCCAGACACATTATAGGTCCAGGAGATACAGAGACATAGAAACATGTCATTGAGGCTGGGCGCGGTGGCACACGCCTGTAGTCCCAGCACTGGGGAGGCTGAGGCAGGAGGATCACGAGTTCAAAGCCAGTCTCAGCAACTGAGCGAGGCCCTAAGCAACTCAGTGAGACCCTGTCTCTAAATAAAGTACAAAATAGGGCTGGAGATGTGGCTCAGTGGTCGAGTGCCTCTGAGTTCAATCCCCAGTACCAAATAAGTAAATAAATAAATAAATAAATAAAATAAAAAGAAACATGTCATTTAGCTTACAGTCTAATTGTGAAAATGGCAAAGTAATCAAATCTTTATAATACAGGCACTAATGAGAAGTCACGAAACAAGATGCTGTGGCAGGGTCACTGCCGTAAGGTGGGAAGTGTCAGAGAAGGCCTTCTAGAGTACTTTTAAAGAAGAAAAATAGGCTCACCAGGCCAACACGACATCCTGGGAACAGGCATGCACAAAGCAAAAGAGGGAGGACAGAGCAGGAGAGTACCGTCTTTCAGAATGGCTGAGATTATTAAGACTGTCTAACTCAACATCAGAAGACTAACCTTCAAGCCACTGCATGCCTGGCTTCAACTTCATGGTACAATTGTTATCAATATAAAATTTATTAGTGAAATATTTTGCATTCATTTTGGATTGATTCATCAGACTCTGGTGTGTTTCTTATACTTACAACCCAACTCAGTTTGTGCTAGCCCCTTTCCAGGACTCAGGAACCCCACACAGGTGGGGAACAGCTTCCATATTTGATAGCGCTCATCTAGGCCATTCATTTGTTGCTTATGTGTGTATGACCACATGGCTTAGCTCCACAATTACTCAGAGACTGAGAACACAATATTCATCCTTCTTATCTCCAAGTACCTGCATGGGACTAAGTACAGAGGAAATGATCGAAAAAATTTTATGAGTGGAATATTAGTTGGCATCCCATATGTAGAAGATAAGTAGGCTGTGTGCAACACCCATGAGATTATTCTGATAAAGGACAATTTCACACTTAAAAAACTGATGTTCACTTTAATATGCTGTTTTTAAAAAATCAGTTGAATTTTAGTCTCCCAAAGGTTAAGATTATTTGATGCATTATCATTGAAATTAGTGGAGTGATGTTAGAGTTAGTGCTAGTGAATTTCCAAATATTATTTTAGAGCAAAACAAAAATGAGCAGAACTACAGAATAAATGGACAATTCCCAAACATTTTAAGAGAAACAAACCTTTCTCAGTAGTGGGCAGAATTAGCAGACAAAAACTAATCAATAAGAATATACGTGATATAAGTTGCTCAATTCACAATAGCTAGATTGTAGAACCAACCTAGATGCCCTTCAATTGATGAATCGATAAAGAAACTGTGGTATATATACACAATGTAATACTACATAGCCATAAAGAGGAATAAAATTACGGCATTTGCTGGTAAATGGATGGAGTTGGATAATATCACGTTAAGTAAAATAAGCCAATCTCAAAAATGGGATAAGTGGATGATGATACATAACGGGGGTTGGTGGGGGGGCATGGTAAGAGAAGAATGGAGGAACTTTGAATTGTGTAGAGAGAAATGAGGTGGGAGGGATGGGGGAAGGAGAGATAGTGGACTGGGCCAGACATTATAACGCTATGTATATGTATGGTTACATGAATGGTGTGAATCTACATTGTGTACAACTATAGAAATGAAAAGTTGTACCCCATTTGTGTACAATGAATCAAAATGCAGTCTGTAAAAATTTTTAAAAAGAATATACATGATTTGAACAACATAAGTTACAAACTTAATCCAATGGACTTAGAGAGGACAGTTTACTCCATAACCAGAAAGTACACATTCTTTTTAAACACATACAGAACTTTTATTAAAACTAATCACATGCTGAACTGTAAAGCAAGTCTCAATAAATTTAAATGCATAGAAATTTCATAGTATATATTTCTGACCACAAAGTAGTTAGGTTAAAAACCAATAACCAAAGCCAAAAAATTCTTCCACATTAATAGGAAGCAGACATTATTTGGAAATCAAGAAATCTATTTATAAATAATTCATAATTAAGAAATTACAAGCTGATACTGAAGCCAGATAAGAGCAAGGCAAGCAAAGAAAATTACAGGTCAATATTCCTGATGATACAAATGTCCTCAACAAAATACAAATAATCACATCATATGGAAAGGGTGATATGCCATGATCGACTGAGATTTATCTCTGGGATGCAAATATATCCTATGTTCATGGATTGAAAGAACATTTTAAAATTCACTCTAAATGGATTCAGTATTAAGTGTAATATCTAAAGCCTTAAAACTCCTATAAGAAAATGATGGAGAAAAGCTCCGTGGCATTAGTAATGATGTTTTGGATATAGCATCAAAAGCACATGCACCACAAGCAAAGGCCTGGTTGAAAAGTCTCTGCAGAGCACAGAAAACAACCAACAAAACGAAAATGCAACCTGTGGAATGACAGAAAATATTTGGAAACCGTCTGTCTGATAGGGTTATACTACTCTAAGCAATCTACAGATTCAATGCAATCCCTATCAAAATTCCAGTGACTTTTTCCACAGAAATAGAAAAAACATCTTAAAATTCATATGAAGTCACAGAAAATTCCAAATAGCCCCGGGAAATCTTGAGAAAGAACAAAGCAGGAAGCCTCATGCTTTCGGACTTCAAACTATATTTTAAAATTATGGTAGTTGAAACAGTGTGGTGCTGGCATAAAAACCAGACACCTAGCCCAATGGAATGTATAGATAAGAAACAATCCCTGACTTAGATAATGAACCAATACTTGGCAAGGATGGCAGGAACACACAATGGGGCAAAGACAGTCTCTTCAACGAATGATTTTGGGATAACTAGATATTTACATGCAAAAAAAAAAAAAACCAAAGAACTAAACCCCTTTCACAAAAATTCACTCTGAATGGATTTAATATTTAAATGTAAGATCTAGCTGTAAAACTCATAGAAGAAAATGTGGGAGAAAAGCTCCTTGACATTAGTAATGGTGTTTTGATATAACATCAAAATCACATGTACCGGAAGCAAAGGCAAGCGAGTGGTACTCTGTCGAATGGAAAAGTATCTGCACAACACAGGAAACTATCAACAAAATGAGAATGCAACCTGTGGAATAAAAGAAAATATTTGGAAACCATGTCTCTAGCAAAATGTTGCTACCCAAAATATATGAGGAACGCATGCAATTCTAAAACAAAATAAACCAGAAATAATAATAATCTGATTTTTAAATGAACACCAAAAAAAATGTATAAAAATAAAATAAAATAAAGTGCGCAAAGGACCTGAATAGACAACGTTCCCAGGAATACAGAGAAACAGTCAACACAAACATGAAAAAATGCTCAGCATCACTCATCATCAGGAAAATGCAAATCAATACCACGATGAGATATGTATCACCTCACATCTGTTGGGATGGCTACTATCAAAAAGATGAAAGGTAAGTATTGATGAAGATAGAGAAGAAAGGAAACTCTTGCACTCTCTTGGTGGGGATGTAAATTGGTATAGCCATTATGGAAGACAGTACGGAGACTCTTCAAAAAATTAAAAATGATACTATCTTATAATCCAGCAATCCAATGTCTAGGGATATGTTCAAAGGAAATGAAATCAGAATCTCTCTGCACTCTTCTGGTCACTGCAGAATTATTCACAATAGCCAAGCTATGGAAACAACTTAAGTGTCCATCATCAGATGACAGGTCCTTTGCAAAGGTCATTTACAACCACATGGCTAAACCTGGAGCATGTTACCGAGGTAAACCAGGCACAGTGAGACAAATACAGACATGCATAACTTAACAACAGAGATTAGCCCTGAGAAATGCATCATGAGGTGATTTTTTGTGTTGGTGTGAAGATCGTAGAGTATATTTACAGAAACCTAGATGACATAGGTTGATCACTTGATGAAGCCTTGCATTGCAGTCAAGAGACAATGTGTATGGAACTGCTGCTGTCCTAACAAAGAGGACTGTTTAGCAGTAAACTTTTTAATAATGATAAAACATATAGTATAGTCAGTATATAAACCAGTAAAATAGTCACATTGATTTATTGCCAAGCATTATTTATTGTTCATAATTGCAAGTGCTAAACAAACCTACTGATAATGCATTGCACTACAATGTTACAATGACCACAATGTCACTAGACAGTAGGAATTTTTTAACTCCATTACTGTCTTTTTTTTTTTCTGGTGGTGCTGGGGTGACCCCAGGCCTTGTGCATGCTAGGTAAGGCTCTACCACTGAACCACATCCCCATTCCTCCATTATTAGTATCTTATGGGATTCTTTGATAACAGAAATGTTGTTATGAGACATATGACTTTACTCAAATACTGCATGATTTCAATTATATGTGATACCTAAAAAAGTCAAATTTGTAGAATCAGACAATCGAATGGTGGTTATCAGGGGCTAGGGTTGGAGTAACATGGAGAAAACTGAAGGATGTTGGT
Source organism: Glaucomys volans (assembly GCA_020662805.1). NCBI lineage: Eukaryota > Metazoa > Chordata > Mammalia > Rodentia > Sciuridae > Glaucomys > Glaucomys volans. Next base: position 126,628 of record JAJEJO010000505.1, read on the forward strand.
CAAAGGATGTAAGTGAGGCAGGTAGTTCTGGGGACCAAATGGACTGCATGGTGGCTGGGTTCCATATACTCAACACATACAAATGGCAACTACTTGAGATGATGGACATGTTAACTAATCTGATAATGGCAATCATTTCATCATGTAAATTATTTCTATATCAAGTCATCACACTGTATACCTTAAATATAAACAATTTATTAAGCAATTATACCTCAGTGAGGCTGAGGGGTGGAGTAAAGAAAACTGATCATCTCAACTGACTGGAGGAAAGAGAAAGAATTTTGCTTTTCAATTGTGTATTTTTCTATACAATTCTTTATAAAATAATCATGTGCATATTTTATATTATATGTGTGTAAATCCTATAGAAGAACACAAAAAGAAGAAATTAGAAAATATTTTATATTGGGATGAAGCCAAAGTTCATACTTACAAAATTTTTAGAATTTAAATAAATATGTTAGGGGAAAAAAAGATGAAAGTTCAATGACTAAACATTTCACAAATTAGAAGCAAATAAAATCAAGAGCACATAAAATTGAGAAGGTTTAGGGATATAGCTCAGAGGTAGAATACATGGCTAGCATGTGTGAGATCCAGGGTTCATTCCCCAGAACAGAAAAAAAAAAAAAGATAATTTTAAAAAATTAAAATAAAATAAAAGTAATAGAAAAGGATTATGAAATGGAAACAAGTATATAAAAGAAAACCAAATGAAAGTTTTTTGAAAGAAAAATAAATTAAATAAAATCTGGTGAAAGTGATCAAGAAAAAAAAAATAAGTCACAAAAATAGGTCACAACACTACAAATTCTGCACATTGAAAGGACAAGAAAAAGATACACTGAGCAATATTATGCCCATGAGTTTGAAAGTATAGGCAAAATAAACAAATTCCTAGAGAAATAAAGCTTACTCAAAGCTGACAAAAAAGAAATAGAAGATGTGAATGGTCCTATTGCAGAAACAGAATCTGCCCTTTAGGATCCTCCAAAAAAAAATGTCAGGCCCAGTTACACTACTCAAAAGAGAGAAAAATATGCCAATCTACTTAAATTCCACATGAAAGTCAAAAAAGAAACCTTTCCAAACTCTTTTTATAATCATAGTACAACTTTGATACCAAGGCCCTGCAAGGACATTTCTTTATACCAAAAATAATCAAGAAATTAAATTTTAAAATTCCTCTTAGTAATAGCACACACAAAAATAAAGTGCATTGAATAATTTTTTTAAATTTCTTCTTTTTAGATATACATGAAAGTGGAGTCTATTTAGACATATTATTCATACATGGAGTATAACTTATTCTAATTAGGATCCCATTTTTGTGGTTGACTATGCAAAGACCATTATTGAAAAAACTTTTAAAGACGTAAATAAATGGGCGAGTACATGTTTAAGAACTGGAAAACAGGCTAGGACTGCAGCTCCCTGGTTGGTAGAGCACTTGCCTAGCATGTGGGAGTCCCTGAGTTCAATCCCCAGCTCAATATTATAGCAATGCCGTTTTTCCTCAAATTAATGAATACATGGAATCCAAATGATAGCAATAAAAAAATCCATACAGGATTTTTTGTGACCTTGAGGACATGATTTAACATTTTAGATGGAAATGCTTAAAGAAAGAAAAAACAAAAGAGCATCCTTCAGTTTTACATTCCTTCTTCCCCTTCTGTTCATTCTTTCCCGTTCATTTTGAAACAACCCTAGAGTTCCACACAGATAAAAGAGGTTTTGCTTGATATAACCAGTATCCTAAGTTTAAATTTGGAGGACTCAAAAGATAAATAAATTTCAAGACAACAATCCCTTGACCTATAATTTCCAAATGCTGCTTACCCTTCTTGCCTGATCCTCATCCTGAGCCCTGGCGCTGTGGAGATGCCAAGAGAGAGTCAGCCTAATTCAAATGCTGTCCTGGAATAGATTTTATGGGGTGTCACTCCCCAAAACAGAAGGGTACAAAATGGGAAAATGAGATACTTTTTAAAACTGAATGAGACCATCCCCAGTCTCTTTCTGATATCCCCACCGCCCCCCCTCCAAAAAAAAAAAAACAGAAAAGAACTGGACTACGTCTTCATGTTTAACACTAGCTACTCATAGTTGGGATCTGAGCTGTCTCTCTGAACAAACTCAAAAGTCACAGGTGAGAGACACTTTCACCTTGGCTCTTCAGATCTGCCTAGATGCAGCATTTTTGGCTATTTTCTTGCTTTTCGTTAATTTGAGGTTCTCAGTACATTAATAACATTGTCACCCTCACGCCACCAAACAATGCAGTCCAAAGACTTGCCCCAAACCCTGCCCATGTTAGTCCCCCATGTTGGCACTTGAGAGCTAACAGGAGTCCGCTAGCAAGAACCTGGGAGAAAACTGGTTTCGAAAATGTCTATGGGTGCAGGGAATTGGGGTTGGGTTGTTTGGGTAGTTTGTGCCTGGGGCTGGAGACTCCTCTTCTGCTACAGCACGTCCCTTTTCCTGTGCTTGGTGATAGGAAAGCAATAGGAGAAACCATGAGTTCTTGGGAAATATTTGGAGAAATTCTAATTTGGTTTAGAATTTTTAAAAAATATTTTTAGTTGTAGATGAACACAATACCTTTATTTTGTTTATTTAGTTTTTTTTTTTTTTTAATGTGGTGCTAGGGATCCAGCCCAGTGCCTCACACATGCTAGGCAAGCACTCTACCACTGAGCCACAACCCCAGCCCCAGGATTATTTTGAATCTCTAAGTCTTTCCTAGGTTTCCAAACTCTTAAACCATCACAAAAACCAAAGCTTTTCCCCAACTACAGGAAACTGGCATCTTAAGGGTGTGTGACTGAAAGCAAACTCTATTCATAGGGCTCTTTGAAGAAGTCACATGGCACAATTTGAAAGACTCCATAACAGTCATTCAAACATTTCCCTAGTGACATTAAAAGGATTTCAGAGTTAAGTAAACTGCCTACTCCATAATTACATCTAAGCAGAAGAGACTCTTTTCCCTTCTTTTACAATTATACAGATGAATTCGGCATTTCTGACTCCTGATTGTACTCATAATATTATTTGTTGTTCCATAAATGAAAAATGACCTTTTCCTTGAAAGAACTTTATATGACCATGCCCACTGCAGCCCAAAGTGGAAAAGATTTAGCAATTTTCCCTTTACACGCACTAAAAAGTTTCTCTTTGCATTTTGTGGTTAATGATTTTACCATCTTTGTTGATTAAGTCATGTAGCTAATTACCAAATCTCCACTTCAATTTGTGCAAAATGGACTCATTTTGAACACTAGTAAAATATGGTACCTGAAACAAAACAAAACAAAAAAAATTCTCTGAGGCTCAAGTGGCTAGCAACCACTGTTCCCAACTGTCCTCAGCCAACACCAATTACAATTGACATTTTCTGACAACAGAAAACAAAGGAATATGTTCTCATGCAATCCCATGGTTGTTATGAAGAAGGTTTATATTAGGATCCTTGAACTAATCATTTCTTTCTCTATCAAAATACTGGATACCTCCTGGGTAGGAAGTTAACGATCATTTTCAAGATGGAAGGAGTTTGCCCACTTTCATACTGAAGGAATAGAGCTATCTTCCCATGCTATGATCCCAGGGAGTTAAATAACATGCAAAGATGAAATTCCCAATACATGGGTGAAGATGTTGAGGTGAATCCTGTCCTGGAGACACCAAGCCAGAGCCCAAGCCAACAGAGGCAAGGCAAGAAGGGCCCAGTTTTAAGGAAGTATTCTAAAAGTCTCCTAAAGTTCAGGAAACTCCATTTTTTTTTTTTTTTCACTCTCAGAAGATTAAGTGTGGTGTCAATTCCTATCAGAAAGTAGAATCTCTGCTTCTAAGAAGTCAGGTCACCTCAAGTCTGCTGCTGTCACCTTGTCATTTGTCTAACCCTGAAAGCCAGCTTCTTCCCAAAAATTCCCTCACAAGGACCCTTGCACTCCTATTGTTCTTGGCAGGCTGTTTCATTATTTTATTTAAATGCTTGCCCTACTGGCTACCCCAGCCTAACCCCAAGAGCATCGTGAGGAAGCTGCTAAACTGCTCACATAACACTCGAGATAAAAGCAATGCAGTTTATTGGGTTATTGGTTAAAGAGATCCAAATCCTTCCTTTGCTCACTTTTTGTAAAATATTTTAAGTCTTTGTATGCAAAGTAGAGCAAAATTGATTAATTATTCAAGGATGCCTTGCTAGTGTCTAGATTAACCTGACCTTCCATTCCGTTGTTAGTAGTGGTGGTGGTTTGCTTTTTTGAAAGAACATCTTTCATCTTAATCATCTTAAAATCCTTTAAAAATAGACAAAAAGTCTAACTTGGACATAACTGGTGTCATCCAGGAAAACTAATGTGAAGGGTCTCCCCCAAGAAAGAAAACTCTCTAATTCAGGTATTGATACGATTGCATTAAAATGCCCAAATTACAAGGTGCATCTCCAGGAAATTACCATGCTGCCTGGTTGACATGACTTAAGTTCTGCCATGAGAAGCACCAGGCCCACCTCCCACCACTTGGTTCAATGCTGCACTCAGTCAGCGACTTACAGAACCTGAGAAGGACAGATTCTACAGCGTCAGGGGTGAAGTTAAGAGAGGACTCCTAATGATAACCAGGGGGCAGGGTGTTCAGTCAAAGGTCATGCATGAATGCTGAGAAAATAGAAATATTTACTGAATTCCATTGGCATCCAAAACCAAAGTTCTTCTCAATTGTCTTTAAAGATATCAGCTCAACCTCTCCACTGGAAAGGAAGTGATTCTTTACTGAGCTGTTTTTAAATAACGTGGAATGAAGAGCACGTGGTAATGAAGAGCAAATATTTGGTTCAAATTCCTGGAAGGTGCAGTGGGCATCTGAGTTCCACTAGAGATTTAAATAATTCCATTTGAGGATGAGCATGTGGCCATGAAGGAATATGATTGGTGTGTTGCCAGGACCAATAGTATTGCTCCTTTATGTTTTCCCTCTCTCTCTCTCTCTGTCTCTCTCTCTGTCTCTCTCTCCCTCTTTCTCTCTCTCTCTCTCTCTGTATGTGCACTTGATATAGGGAAAGTATCGTTCTCGCCATTTTACCAGTAGATAAGGCTGCTTCTCACTTGGGATAATAACAAATGATGATGTTACACTATTTAACAAACAAACCATAGTAAAATCATGTAAATCCCAAGAATGGAGCCAAACACGGTGGTGTTCCTGGGACACTTAACTGGGATTTGCTCCACAGCTAAATACGAGGCATCTAAGCCAGTTAAGTGGCTTGCTGCGGCTGCTCTGACAGATGACATCATCCCTTGGCTTTCCAAACACACCTCTTTGGCTTCTAGCTCTTTTGGCTCCTTTCCATGTAAACAAGCCCTGATTAATGCTGCAGAAGGTCTGTGAATCACGTATTCCACTCTCGCATGGGAAGTCAGAATGTCACTTTTTCCCCGCTTTAAGCCCAGAGCACTGGGATATTGAAGTGGCATCCCTAGCAACAACATGGAAACTGCCTTGGTGCCTCGCTGCCAGCTTCACAACACACTTTATGTGAGGGCAGCTGATGGATCACCCACCCACTGGACACCCTGCACCTCAACATGACCATTATGGCTGGATCACAAGCACATTACAAGGTTGCCTTTTGATAAAGAGACAAGGGGAATAAAGAGAAGTCCTTGCTGTACCTCCAAGAGAACAAATGGGATTGCACCCATTCAGTCACAGCTGTTGGGGACTGATCAGAGCCGGGCGGGAGGCATTGTACTCCCAGGGAACCTCTAGTCACCACATCGACCAGCTGCCGACTCCATTGAACACAGCTGATTATTAAATCAAGAGAATCCAGGAAAGCTGAAAGCAAAATCTCCCCAGCAGGAAGAAGAATGCCATAGATGTTGATCTTTATAACCCTTCAACAAAAATAGTTGAACTGTTGTAAATAGTCCAGAAATGACTTGGAAGAATCCAATTTGGGAGTGGGAGTGCCATTGGCTGTCAAAGCATCCCAGGGCCATGTTGGTCTTCATTGCAACAGGTGAAATGCTGCATTTCACCAGTTTTAAGTGGTTAACTAGAGGGTGTGGGGAGGTTATGAAGACTCAGTTGTTGGGTAATGGATGCTCCCCATACATGAATTGCTTCTTCCTGGTGACTTCAATGCAGCCTCTGAAAGTAGAACATGCAAGAGCTAAGATAATATACTGGGGCAAACTGGTGGTAATTGACTGGTTTTAGTTTCCTCCCTGATTTGAAAAATTAGGAAACTTTAAAGCACTCAGAGTATCATTCAACAAAACATTTGCACACGGCTGCTAGGCATCACATAGTTCATGAGATTTTTCCAGAATACTGTATTATTTTCCATCTTGATAAGCCAGGAGAGGAAGTGGGGGGCTTAATCTGAACTCTAAGGTCAATTAAACTAAAAGTACTCAAACCAGTCCAAGGGAGGAAGTGAATTTCCACATCAGCTCCAGGGTTAATGTCTTTATAATGTGGTCTATAAAAAGACCTTGACTCTTCAATAGTAAAAGATAACAAGCAAATGTTCAGAAGTTAGCTAAGCATTTCAATTCTTTTTGTTTGTTTGTTTGTTTGTTTAACTGGGGATTGAACTCAGGGACACTCCGCCACTGACCCACATCCCCAGCCCCATTTTGTATTTTACTTAGAGACAGGGTCTCACTGAGTTGCTTAGGGCCTCGCTAAATTGCTGAGGCTGGCTTTGAACTCGCAATCCTCCCTATTCAGCCTCCCAAGCAGCTGGGATTACAGGCATGTGCCACCACGCCCGGATCATTTCAATTATTTCAAAGGGACTCAAGATTTTGCAATTCTTGCCAGAAGCAAACACACTCACGTGCACGCAGGCGCGCACTCTCACACGCACTCCTTGGAGAGTCTAGGAATAGGTGGTTCAGAGCAAGGACTTCATTGATCCGGTCAGAACATCAACTTAGAATTCACAGGCTTCTCAATAATTCATGAAACAACTAAGAAAACCAAGTCGCCAGGCTAGCGAGAAGTAATTTGCTTGGAAGTTAATGCATAAAACAAGCCGAGAGTTGTCATCGCCACCGCAGGCAGGCGAGGAGCGAAGTGGCGCGTGGGGTCCCTGGCCACACCTGCGCAGGATGAGGTTCCCTTGATATCTTCATCAGAGCTCCCGGTCCCAGGCTCCGCCTTGCAGAGGGTCTGAAAGGTTCCCCTAGTCTTGCAGGAGACCCAGGAACACTAAGGCCCCCGGCAGGAGATCTGGGCTCACTGCCTCCACGCCGCGCGATGAAGACGCCGATTGCACGGGTCCGAAGGATTCTCCCCATCAAACAGCAAAGCACAGACTGACCTCAACCTGGCAGCTATTCTTAAGTTTTGACGTTGGCAAGTAGAATTTCTCTGGCTCAGAAGCGAGGTGGGGATCACTGGGGATCTCTGACTACTTTCATCTCTACTGGCAAGATGGAAAGAACTGCTCAACTAAAGGCCCAATGCTTAAAACTAGAAAGAGCTCATATGGAGCTGAGTTGGTTAGAACATAATGAATTTTAATGTCTCTCCGACCAGACATTATTGCATAGACACTGACTGTGCGTTATTAAGTTACCATAACAGTATTCTCATAGATTCCTTTACAGGGAAATAACAAGGCCCTCTTTCACTCTCAATATTTAGAGTGAATATTCAAACTTTCAAAAGGTCTCAGGGACCAGAGCATAATTTGTGTTTTGCCTAACACATACTTTGAAAGATAAAATTAAAGCAAACAAGAATATTTTCTGTTTTCTTGAAGCATTTTGTCTTCTGCTTATTTACTCATACCATTACATAATTATATCATATCAAGAAATAGTGAAATTCAGGTACTCATCATTTGGAAATTCAATTTCTCCATCTGTAAAATCATTTGTTAATGACTTCTCCAATTCCTTCTAATTCTAAGTCAATGATTCTAACATTATACAGAATATCGCATCAGTTAGATTTGGTTAGGCCGTATATAATAAGTTAATTAATAAAAAGTGGCAGTTTTAACACGACAATTTATTTTTCTCTCACATGATAATAAGTCTGGCCTATGGCTCTCTATTCGCTAATGTCCCAAGTTTCCTCTACCTTTCTGCCCTGTCTTGAATATGTTGTCAAATGGTCTTAAATGGCTGCCAAACACCAGCTTTTATATCTGCATTCCAGTTAGAAAGAATAAAGAGGGAGCAGAAGAGTTTCTGATATTTTCTGACAGTACGTATTAGCTAGAGGAACTTAGACGTACGGTCACTGGAAGTTGCAATGGAGGTTGGAAAACACAGTTTTTACACTAGATGGCCATATATACCACTAAAATTGAACCTTCCGATTTTGGGAAATAAAGGGAAGAAATTTTGGAATAGACAAATGTACCCTCTGCCACCCATAACAAATACATGAAGAGCTCATACCTAAGACTTTTAATTTCTTTAAATAGTAAAGGTATGTTTATTTCACAGGTAAGATCAGGGGATATAAGTGTATAAATAACATAAATATATAAATAATAAGTAAATGTATACCTACAAAAATAATATGAAATATATAAGTAAATTAGTATATATTAGAGTGTCACTAAGGCATATTCTTACTTATCCAAGTATTGTAGTTATGGATTTAAATTTGAATAAAATTCTTTGCTTCGTACTTGTTTTATACTAAAAGTTTAGAATAACCAGAAGAGAATATAAATATTAAATAAAATGGGAGGCAAACTTAGTAACTGGTGAAATGGATTGAGTAGTGAAGGATTTGGGAACTGGGTGTGGCAGCCTGCAATCTCAACAACTTGGGAGGCTGAGGCAGGAGGATCACAAATTCCAGACCAGCCTGCAACTTGGCAAATAAAAGGGCTGGGCCTGTAGCTCACTGTAGAGCACTTGCTTAGCATGTGTGAGGCCTGGGTTCAAACCCAGTACAGCAAAAGAAAAAAAGGCTGATGGATTTGGGTCTGACCTGAACCCTAACCTTGGCCCTGCCCCTTACTTTTTCTGCAGCCTTGGATAAGTCACTGCACTCCTCTGATCCTGTTTCATTGCCTGTGGGATGGGAATGTGTATTTGACTAGGAGAGCACCCGGTTCCCTGCCTGAGAGGCTAGTTCAAACACACCCTGGAGAGTAGTGAGCCCCAGGTGGGGAGGGGCAGAGAAGAGTAGCAACAGCAAACAGGCAGAGTGGAAAACACCAAAGGGACAGATGGCCAGAGGCTCTCAGACGTGACCCTGCTGAGGTTCAAGTTCCTTGCAAAGCAGGAGAGAGGTAGGAACCAACCCTTTTTCTATATATCCAAGGTCATAAATTTTAATTTATTGTGTGTGCTCTAAGTAACAGTAGAATGAATATCCCAGTGAGTGCTTTACCATAATTTCACCTCAATGAAAATCACTGCAGGATCAGAGAGACTCCTCTACCTACTGGATTAAAACTGAACACACAGTTCTGTGTTTCTTTCTAAAAGTCATTGGCTTTCTGGGGGGTTTTTTTGGTACCAGGGATTGAACCAAGGGGCTCTTAGCCACTGAGCCACATCCCTAGTCCTTTTTTATTTTTCTATTTTGAAACAAAGTCTTGCTAAGTTGCTTAAGGTCTCACTAAGTTGCCGAGGCTGGCAATTTTGAACTTGCCATCCTCCTGCTTCAGCCTCCCAAGTCGCTGGGATTTCGGTCATGTGCCACCATGCCTGGCTGTCACTGGCACTTTTAAGTCCCTAAGTCAAGGCTTCAAATGAAGATAACTATTCAAGAATTTGGGAATGATCATCCAACACAAGCGTGCTCACAACCCACTGACCAGAAAACCCATCTGCGTTGGTGGATCACCCGTAATGGACCAGTAGAGAGTGCACAGCCTCCTCCCGGAAGTGTTCCTTTCCTCCCCGTGTTCCCAGTGTTTTCTGTGCTGTCACTCTTCCTGAAGTGCAAGAGCTTGTTACTACAACCTAATCATGGTTTTGTCACTTTCTAGGTGGGAATGACAAGCCAGAGAGCAGAATCCAAGCTTCCCTTCACAAGTAGAAGCAGTCAGCATCTGTTTCAAAAGCAGATCCGAAATCATGAGACTCCACCTTTTCTCTCTAGCACATGCGTGTATTCATTTGTCAAATGCTGATAAAGCACCTACTCTGTAGTGGCCACAGAATGAAGGTCGAGAGTATAAAAATGAATCAGACACGCTTCCTGCCCTCAAGGTGCTTGTGTGGATGAGGAAAGGGTCTAGGTGGACCAGAAGTGAGTCAAACACAGAATTTTGAGCCTCATGGTCCAGAGGAGGTGGAAACAAGGAAGGCCATCAGGGTAACACTCAATGCTATCCAAAACCTTGAGGCGTCTGAGTCCTGCCTCCACTCACTACCGAGTTGTACGGCCTTCCTGAAGCCTCAGTCTCCTCATCCATACAGTGGGAGAATAACAGCCTTTACTTCACAGCTTTGCTTCACTCTCTGAAATAGGACAAGAACTCAGTATTGGTTGGTCATATTTATTACTGTCACCGATAATCCTATTATCAGTGTTGTTACAGTTATAGAAAGACCCAGAACATAAGAACTGAAAGTCCAGTATGCTTAAAAGAAACATACAGTATCGCCCATGGTGGGGGAAGAGCTCTTCAGCTATGCCAGTTTGACAGGAGATAAATGATCCCCCAAAAGTTGACAGCATTGGGACTACAGTGACGGACGGAGCCACTGGGCAGAGGAATGACATCAAGGACCAAGAATAAGCGATTTAAACTCCTCAGATAAAGGTACTGAGGATAGCTGGCATGGGGGCAAGAGGGGGGAGAAGTTGCTCTGATATTCTCTTCTCTGTTTTCTTTTACATCCAAAGTTTGAGTCCACTTGATTCTCTGGATTTTTGCATAAAACTTTATCACATTTTCTTCTTTCTTTCTTTTTTGGTACTGAGGATTGAACTCAGGGATTCTTAACCACTGAGCCACATCCCCAAACCCTTTTTATTTTTTATTTTGAGGCAGGGTCTCACTAAGTTGCTGAGACAGGCTTTGAACTTGGGATCCTCCTGCCTCAGCCTCCCAAGCCTCTGGGGATTACGAGCATGAGCCACACATTTTCCAAAGGAATGAATCATCGTTACTGTGTTAATCAGAGCAAGCTAATTAACATTTAATCACACATCTTGACTGTAAACAGTATTGGAAGCAATGCAAAAGAGAATACCTTGGCTTTGAACCTGGAGGGGAGAATCATTGTCCTATAGCCTCGTCAACAACTTGATTTTTCATAGACTAATGTGTTCATTCTTATGAGGAAATCACTTGCTGGTCTCGCAGCTGCTATGATGGAATGACCCTTTGTAATATTAAAAGTATGAGTCAGAATTTTACCCACAATAGACACATTTCAAAACTAGCATGCAGCCTTTTACCAGCCAGAAATCAAATAGTCCGGCACCCAAACTTTCAAGACTGACCACCTTTGTAAGCTTACAGCTTATTATCTTAAGAATTTGAAATATGTATTGAAATATTTGAACCTGTAAGAGGCTATGGAAGTGTTGACTCCTGGGTCTCTGAGCTGCCTCTCCCCTTCCTCCCCATCTACCCCAAACTCCTGCCTTGGCAAATTTCTTCTTGTCGGTGTTCACAGAAAACTAATTCTGCAAGAATGCGTGGAACAGTGGGATGATGCTGAGTCACCGCTAATGTCATAGGGGAACTGCTGCAGCCCAGAGTTTTGGAGTATGTAGGAGTATAGGGGGGTGGTTCTATGTGCAAGCACACACATACACACCCTGAGCTACTTGTAATGGGTAGTGACTCAGAGAGTCAAAGATGAAAAGGGACGGCTTATCAGCTTCTTCTAGAAGCATCTAAGTATTCTGTGCACGTAGTTGGCCCACTAACCACCATCACCACTATTTATCCAATGATTGAAGACACCCCCATTTGGATGCCGTCTCTAAGGATGCACATTGTCTTTCTCATTCCTGTCTTCTTTACCGGGCAGCTACCTTACATCAAGTGCAGTATGAGGGATGTAGATGCTCCCTGCCCTCAAAGCACTTATATTCTAATGGGGTAGGCAGATTCTAATCATATGACCACATCAACACACGTAACACCACAATGGTGACCAAACACAACAGAGGGGAATGTTGCCATAGAGACCCAGAAGGAAGGCTTCAGCTGAAGAAGGTAGATGATGTTCCCTGAAGATGGGATGCTCCCCCGAAGGGGAGTAGCAGTTAACCAAGGGAGAAGGAAAGATGATGTGGAGCTTAGAGAAGACCACCAAAGACCCCAAGGTCAGAGCACAGCCGCAGAATGAGGCACGCATTAAAGGGAGAAAGGGAAATGGATGGATTTGGAGGGACAGGTGCCAACTGCACAGGGCCTCAAGAAGCTTGTCCTTGGCACAGAGCGGTGGAGACCCACCGAATGTTTTAATCCAGGGTCAGCCTGATCAGGGTCAGATTTGGAAAAGACAGTTCTGGCTCTGAAACAAAAACATTTCAGAAGGAGAGGATGGAGAGAACAGGTGTGATGCGCTCATTTTAGGAAGCTTGGGGGATGTCTTCGGGGCTCTGTGTTTCTCCTAGAATTATTTGTTCATTCTACATATTTTTATGGAGTACTTACTCTATGCCCGATGTTGAACTACACCTGTGAATAAAAGCAATCACCCCCTCTGCATGGTGGGGTTCGACTCTAAAGACTGTTCCATTTGGACCAAGAATGTGAACCCATGGTAGAGGGCTCGCCTGGCGTGGGCAAGGCCCTGGGTCCCATTCCCAGCACCACACACACACACACATACACACACAGAGAGAGAGAGAGAGAGAGAGAGAGAGAGAGAGAGAGAGTTCTATTTGTTCCACTTATCTCAGTTTTATGCATACAAAATTATTGGAGGATAAAAGGAAGAGTTGGGTGGCTTTCCAAACCGAAATTACCTTTGTAAAACAATTTCATAGGCAAAGGGGGATTTTATATCATTTAAATAGGGAAAGTTGAGGTAAAATTCCAAGCAAGTATACTGAATATGCCACTGATCAGCTGTGTTATGCTCCAAAAGATGAACCAAGGCAAATGTAAAGGGGAGCAAAGGCCCTCACACTTCTGGATTCTGAGAGTTGGCCCATGACCGCTGGGCAGTCACACTTGCTAAAACCAATAATCAGTTCCCTCAGGGTCTGTCCTTCCAACAATAGATTTTTCAAATGTCCAATATTTTATCAAAGTTATATATTTTTTCTGAAGTTAAACACTACTATAAAACCCAGAAAAATGAACCAAAGTCCTGTCCCAACCCTTCAATAAATGAGTTCTGCTCCCTGAAGCCAGAGAGACACTTAAAATTTTGCAAGCCTTTTGCTGTTATGGGTAGTAGTCAGATTCAGAAATAATATGTTATTTCTTTATTTTTCCTTTTTAGTCATCTGTTTTGACTTCCTATTCTGAAAAGTTTCTCCCAACACTACTCTTTTTTCCTCCCCTATCTATCCAACGCATTACAATTTCAATTAATTCAGAATTTAATTTTGCCTTGCCAGGCATGGTGATACACACCCATAATCCCAGCAGTTTAGAAGACTAAGGCAGGAAGATCACAAGTTCAAAGCTAATCTGGACATATTACCAAGAACTATCTCAAAATAAAAAATAAAAAGGACTAGGGACATAGTTTGGTGAGTGGTAGAACACCTTTGGGTTCGATCCCCAGTACCACAAAATTATTTTAATCAATTAATCTTACCTTATTCTTACTTAGGCAAAAATTTTCAAGGTCCAGCTGTATGATGTAATGCCTTTGCACTTCTTTTTTTATTTAACTTTTTGTTTTTCCTAGGGTTAATGGTTGCACCAGTGTTTTGTTTTGTTTGTTTTGTTTTTTTAATTGCTTAGTTTTCTATGAACCTATCATACTTTAACTGTCCTGGAAACTCTCAAAATTTCTCTCATAATCTTCAAACATGTGTGATAACTTATGAGTTTCCTTTTCTCATGGACATTCTTCCTGAGCATTTAGTCTTCCTAATCCAACATGGTGGTTCTTCTTTTGGCTGTTCCCCAGCTGATATAAGAACTTCTCCCTTCACCAGCATTCAGAGGGATTCTGTCACCTCTCTATTCCCTGGTCTTCTTCTTTCTTGGCTTCCTTGGTTAACTTGCTGGAGCACCTCTTTCAGTAGTTACACAGGAGAAGGCAATATTGAGAACTTGCCTGTCTAAAAAAACATATATCTTTGTACCATTTGCACATTACAGTTTATAATGTAGAAAATCTCCTCTCCCTCATCACCGCATTCCATCCCCACTATTGCTTTACCACTCAGTTTTATCTACTGTGAAAGTGAAGTGACTGGTAGAAGCCCAGAGTTCCTCACTGGACACGTGGCTAAATTGTCTCTGCCACCACCTCTGTGAGCTGCACAGAGAGATCAAGGAATGGAAGGAAGCATAAAATATTTGAGCTAATGGAGCACATAAACTTAATTAATTAATGAAAGAGGCCCTGCTCATAAATACATTATATATTTCTTTTCTTTTTCTTTCTTTTTTTTTTTTTTTTCCCCCTGGGTACCAGGGATTGAGTCCAGGGGCACTTAACCACTGAGTCATGTCCCCAGTCCTATTTATTTATTTATTTATTGATTGATTGATTGATTGATTGATTTTGAGACAGGGTCTCACTACATTGCTTAGGACCTCACTAAGTTGCTGAGGCTGGCTTTGACTTGCAATCCTCCTGCCTCAGCCTCCCAAGCCTCTGGGATTACAGACATGTACCATTGTGCCTGACCATTATGTATTTCTTTATAGCACCTTCAGCAATCCAAAGGTGTTGTTAAGGACTGCATCTTACAGGCTTTTAAAAAAAAAAGTTTATGATCTAACAGTATTGAGGCAAAAAAAAAAAAAAAAGTTTCAGAAAAGGTAATTTGGGGAGAAAGTTATGGAATGGTCAGGAATAGATGCCATCTATGCTAACCCTCTTCCCCACTGTCCTCCCTACCCACCCACCCCCCAGAACCCCTTTGCGTCTGCCCCACTGTTCTCAGCATGTCATCTCTAAATCACTGCCTTGGTTTAGAATGACGTAAAGGCAGGTGCCCTGGGAAGAGGTACCAAGGGGAAGAAAGGTCAGTGTCCTGAAAGGATGAGCAGATGGCACCTTCATTCCATGGTGGAGACCTTAATACCATGGCAGAGACTCTTGGCAGCGAGAAGGACTCTGACAGATTTGGAGTCAGTGTCTCTGCTCACTCTGTTGACAACAACAAAAACAGGGTCTCCATTGTGTATGTGTTTACGCCTTGGTTACAGGAATCTCAGCGACTGCCTCCTTTGGAAAGTGGAAAATCCCTTCCCTAAAGTACACTAATTGCCCATCAGGACACAGCATTTTCATTCATCTCATTAGGGGGTTGGGGGGATGCAGAAATGTAAAACTAGTTATAGGGACAGTAGATCCCTCTTTATCCTACTTGAAATAACAATCCGGGAGGTACTGAACCACCTTTTGCATACAGGGAAGCCAGACCCAGAGAGAAATGTAAGATTCGCCCAGGGCCACACACCTGGAGAGGGCTGTGTCAGGGCCAGAACTCAGCTTGGAGTTCTTTGAATCAGTAGTTGTTTGGGTGCCTCCTTCCTATGCAAAAAGAAAAAAAATTAAATTAAAACAGCAAAAAAATAACAGTGGAGTAAAAGTTAGTGAATGCAATTCAGATGTCCCCTGAAGGGCGAAGGCTACCATGGAAGCATTTGGTGAGCCACATATTCTCTGGACCCACGCAATGTTTTCCCCTTTGATTGCCTCTGTCCCTGTAAGCTCTGTGTGAGAGCATTGTTGGGGAAAGGAGTGAACTGGATCCTAGACACTTGATCCCTCTGAGAGTCATTGTAACCTATTTGGCATCTCCTTCCACAATAGCCTGTAGGAAAAAAAAAATCAAACTATAGGTTCTTTTAACTTTCCCTCTTAAAAGTTCTTTGAATTTCCCAAATCATCAGCAATCTCCACTCCTCCCTCTTCACCTCACCTCTGCTGACCCTGCCCCTCTCCACTGCTAGTAGACTGACAGACCCAGATGTTCTTCTTTCTGATGCAATGCCAACACCTTTGCTGCATAAAATATCTTGGTTCACATAAATGGAAGTGCCAGATATTTTGTGGATGGGACATCAGGAGCACCTGCTAAAGCCAGCTTCAGGCACAGTCTAACTCCTGGCAAAGGGGAGCAGTTCAGTAGAACCAGTCACAGAGCAAGAGTAGACATGTGGACCAAAGCTGTTGCACAAGTTGCCCAGCTGATACCACATCTCATGGCTCCCCTAGACAACAGGCCCAAGACCCCTTAAGGGATGTTGCCAGGGTTACAATTTCTGCAAATGTCAAATAAATGAGGACCGCAGTGTATGTCAAGCTCTATCACCAAAACAAAAGTGTTTGTGGGTGAGTTTGCCAAGTGCAACCTGGTTACTACACTTTTTGGTCCATTCAAATATTGATTGCATGTTTTTGCAATGAGTTTTCTCAAATATGATTTATTTAACTTTTGCAATGAAAAGAAACTATAACTCAAGAGAAGACAAAAACAATGCCTGCCAGGATTACTCTCCTTAAACTGGTTTATTTCTTCTTAAATCACAGAAGCACAAAGGACCCAGAGTCTCTGATAATGAACATAATATATGATTGCCATAAAAAGTTCACTCTCCTTTCAATTTCAATTTACCTCACTATAAATCAGCGATCCACTTAATCAAATATTCTTCTACATTAATTGTTTTATCTTGCTTTCATGTTAAATCTCACTGAGTTACTGCTGGCACCAGTCTTCACATTATAGAAAAAATGTCAGTGATTGGCCCATAATTAGTCTAAAACTCAAACATTGGTTCTGAACATTAACCAGATTGGAAGGAGCCCTCACAACCTCACTGGACCAGTGAGACAAATCCGAGTTGGAAAGTAAACCAGGATTAGTCGAGCTAGCCATCCATCTGCTGTCAAAATGCGGAGCGTGGGCCCCGCTTTCAAACTAACTGGAAATTTTTTTTTTTCATAAATGTCTTTCATTATTATCTTACAGGGCATTAAAACTCTATTTGGTTGTCTCTTAAATTCTCCAGCCTGAAAATGGTCCGTTTAAGAACTGCAGATGCTTGCCTGAACCTGCCCAACAGTTCCCATGAGAAGCGATGTCAGCACAATATCCAGGGCAAGGCCACAGTCAAACTTCAGCGTCTGCCGTGAAGGACACTTCCTGGGTATTGTCAAAGACAAGAAGCTGTCCCTCGTGGGTAATGCAGTGCTGTAAACAAGAAAGAAAGAAATGAATTCCATGTTATTGATTGATAAACACCTTTCCAACAAGGTCTGTGGGGACAGTGTAATAGAGGGACTGCTAAATTCAACAGTTCCAGCCAATGCGATTTGGATACATCTTACGTAATCTTGGACCTTCAAGTAAATATCCAAAATAATTTTTAAGTTAAAATTTTAAACATTTTTTAATTAAACTGAGAATAAGGATAAATCCAAGCCAGTCCATCTGTTTTTTCCAATAAAGGTAAATATTTCCCCCCAAAAAAGAAGTTTCCTCTGGAAGTTTATATATTGTTTTGAATTTCTTTTTTTTTTTTTTTTTCTTTTTGGTGGTGCTGGGGATTGAACTCAGGACCTTGAGGGTACCAGGTGACTAGGTGAATGGTCTACCAGTGAGCTTTATTTCCAGACCTTCTTTTGAATTTCATAGGTGAACAATGGAAGGTTATCTTGGTTATTTGGGAGAAGTTAAAGACGTAGGCTGTTTATGAAACTTTCTTGAAAATATCTGTATTTTGATATTTATTGATGACACTGAACTCGTTTCCTAAAGGATGTAAGTCACTTACAAAATCTAAACTTTCTTCACTTGAGTCATCTAACACAGAACCAGACTATTTTTCATATTAAACAATTTTTCTTAAAAAATGAAATAGAAAAAGCTTACACTCACCCAGGTAATGTAAACTAATTTCAGACATAGACATAAGAATTAATCATCATCAAAAAATATTTTAGAAGACATTTTTTAAAATTAAAAAAACATTTGTTTGAAGGATACACGAGTTCTAAGATATCAGAAACGCTTAGAGAAAAACTTGAAGATCACAAAAACACCCATTTCTCAATAGACCTTTTTTAGACAAGTGTTTGCAAATTATTTGGATATGTAATTATGGTTATAAACTTCATTTTCACTTATCAAATCAGGCTGGTTTGGTTAAATAATTTGTGTGTATATATATTTGTGTGTGTATGTATGAATACACATGTATATGTTTGTGTGTATATGTATATATTTGTGTGTGTGTGTCTGTGTGTGTATATATATATACACATGTATATGTATACATATATATATATATATATATATATATATTTAATTATCACAACTGAGAGAATCTGGGGCAGAGGGAAAGACATGAAAAACAACCCATTAAAGAAAAAGCCTTTATATGGGACATTATTCACATTTCTGCAAATGGAATTTTCTGATTAACTGCCATATATTATATTATTTGAATAACTTTAGGAAAGATTAATTCCCAAGCTCTGTCCCTGGCAATATTTTTTCCCAACTGAAATTGGGCTTTAAAACAAAACGTCAGCCAGGCAGGCCGACCATTCCCCTTACAGGTTCAGAAACTTGGAGTGCAGGCAGTTAAAAGTGATTTAAGAAAGGCGAAATCATTCTTTCACAAATGTGTATGTTAAACTTGTAAATTGATATATCAAAACCACAAGCAGAATATAGCAATTTGTCTCTCTTTGCCTACTCTGGAGGATCCCGCAGCTGCCTTCCAGATAACATACTGATTGTAACTTCCCTAATTTACAGAGCCTTTAAGGCTAATCTCCAGGGCCAGCCTAAAGGGCTTCTTCATCCATGGAAATGCCAGAATAATTGAAATTGTCTTCTGCAGACACTCAGGCAATAATGAATATTTTCTCTGCTGATTGCATGCCAAGGTTGCATGTAGCACGCTGCACACAGAAATGATCCCAGACCAAGCCTCCCCGGGGAGGGGCCGCCGCTAACCTTTGGCACCAGGCACAATGCCACCGCTTCCCCTGCTCACGGCTGCAGGAGCCAACAGACGCCCACCAAGCTTCTGTGCCCTGAAGGGCAGCACCGTTGCCCAGCGAACAATGATCCCAGTGGCTTCCCTGACTCTCCAGAGGCAGATTAAAGGCTGGGAAAAGTTGTGGTTATGGATTTTCCGATGGGGACAGCAGGAGAGACGGGCAGGGAGGCTGTGAGAGGAAATCCACCAGTAGTTAATCAAAAGAAGCCGGCACTGATGGGGCCGGGGAAGACGCTGCCTTTCCCATACCTCTGAATGGTCTCTGTGAATGGCGGGTGTCGCTTCCTGATTTAGAATCAGCACTGCTTCACTGGAGTCTTAACGATGTGCTGATTGAAATTAAAGCTTTTGGCAGCCGAAGGGAATCAGTAAGAGCTTTGAAAAAAACCTGAAGACTCGTTTAACCTTTGGCTATGGAAAGGTTAAAAGGTAAACTGCCAAGAAGTTTTGAACAGAGGTTTAAACTGTGGATTTATACGTAGTAAAAAGTGAGGCCTGATTGTAATATCTTGGATGCTAAGTAACCAAGAACAAAATATATGGGATACATGTTAGTTATTTATTGCTGCTTTTTAGTTCAGGGTTTGTCTTAAAGGAAACAAAACCTCAGCATCCTTGCCTGAAGCAAACAGGAGGTGCAGAGCATCTTTCAGCCATGTCCCCTTCGTGACTGTGATTTTACTGAGATGTCTTAGAAGACCCAGATCTGAAGGAAGCATATTAATAATGAAACCTGTTGCTTGCGTATAAGACAACTGCAGAACAATAGCTCAGGGCCCATTTGTATGGAGGACGGAGACCTTGAGCCTTCTTCTGGGCAGAGCCCTTCAAAGTGTGCCCCAGCCATGAACTGCTAACCAGTGGGCAACCAAAAAATTGGAAGCAAATGCTTAGGAACTTCCATAGCAATTTCATGTTGCAGCAGCACTTTTACTGTATTTACAAAAGTATAAATCTACAAAGAATTGGAAAAAAATAAGTCACCAGGAGGTACTGTCAGTCTATCAAAGCCTAAATTGAATACAGCTCTCAGATTTGCCCATGGTCCTTGACTATAGCTATTTTCATCTGTCAAGAATTCAAAGCAGTAGATAGGTGTCCATGAACAACAGGAAGCATTAGAGTACTAGTTAACATTGATTTTTTTTCCGGTTTGGTACTGGGGAGTGAACCCCGAGGTGCTTTACCACTGAGTTACATTTCTAGGCCCCTCTCCCTTTTTTTTTTTTTGGACAGGAGCTCTCTAAGTAGCTTAAGCTGACCTCAAATTTGTGATCCTCCTGCCTCAGCTTCCTGCAGAGTTGGGATTACAGACATGTGCCACCTGGATACATTAATTGATATTTTTAAACAAGGGAAGTCTCTCTGTCTGTGATTATTTTATGCTCTAGGACATCCATAAACATGAATATTGGTTCATTTTCCTTAATTAATTAAGAAAGATTATGTTCTTTAGATTAAGATGTGTGTTGAGGAATTAAGTGATAGAAAGGGGTCTAAAATCTCCTTAGTTGTTCAGTAACATAGGTTATACACCAGATAAGTCCTGATTTTTCATGCAAGAGGAGGAAAGCGGCCAGTGGGGCATTGTTCAGAGATGAGAGATGTGAAGTTCAGTGCAGTGGCCAGGGGCCTAGGGAGCATTGCATTCACAGAGGTTCCCTTTGATCAAGAATATCAACCCTAAAATGCATGGCAGGGTAGCAGGAAAGAGCAAGCAGATATGAATCATTCCAAGGGATGTTCTAATCTCAGCTTAAATGATGTTCCTTCTGTATCTGCTTCAGATAGGGGAATAGCAACACAGGCACAACTGCAAAGAGGGAAATTTTTTCCAGATCACATATGGAGACCAATCCTCACAAGACCCTCTAAACTGAAGTAGCTCACATCTTCCATTTGGTAACATGCAGATGATTAGAAGCACAGCCTGGGGTTTTAACTCATACTGACCTGAGTTTAAAGGCCAACTGCATTACTTATTGGCTAAAGAACCTATCTTGTCTATGCCTCAGTTTTCTCATCTGTACAATGGGGCCAATTATAACAACTGTGATCCCAACTGTAGGATTAGTAGGAGGACTAAATGAAATACACATTGCCCAGACTAGGGTAAATGCTCAATAAACATTAAGTTGTTTTGGATGTATTCATCTCCACCTTAGATTCAACTTTGCTACACTTCTCATCAATCAAAGGTTAACTGTTCCTCATAAGGATTTTCCACACTCTTTGAGAATAAGTATTTGTGAAATCGCTAGGAAATTAGGATATTAATTCCTGTTTTAAGGTATTTATAACACAAAGAGCAATATGAATATAAATAGTAAACACGTTAGCTCATCGAGTACTGGACTATTGATAAAGCTAAAAAGAAACTTTGAGAAACAAATTTAAAAACTTACTCATGAAGAATTACAAGCAAATGGAGTAGAGCTGTAGATGTGGATGGTTCCATCACACAAACGCAGAGGTGATTGGTTTGGAGAAGTCACCACCCACACTGGTTTAGCAGTGTCATTACCTTTTTTTTTTTTTTTTTTTTTTTTTTTTTTGTGGAACCAGGGATTGAACTCAGGGACACTCGGCCACTGAGCCACATCCCCAGCCCTATTTTGTATTTTATTTAGAGACAGGGTCTCACTGAGTTGCTTAGGGCCTCGCTAAGTTGCTGAGGCTGGCTTTGAACTCATGATCCTCCTGCCTCAGCCTCCCGAGTCGCTTGGATTACAGGCGTGCGCCACCACGCCCAGCAGTGCCATTACCTTTTTGCTGTCCAGAGGAATGACACTGCGATGGCCTTGGAGGTTACCTCCCAGAAGCAGCTACACAACGGGGACCGTCACATCTTTATGCAGAATACAGTGTGTTGACAGGGACAGAAGCCCGTGACCCGCTGGCTGGAGAAGCACAGGGTGCAGGACATCTCCGCACAGCCAGGACAGAAGACAAGTGCCAGGCGCACTGCGGAGCCCCAGCACTCCACCCAGTCCTGTATGTGGGTCTGTCCAGTCGAGACCCAGGAGCAGCAACCCACTCAGTGGGAACCAGTCCACGAGACAAAACCTTTCTGCATGGCGGTCTAGTGGAGTTAGTTCACTGTTTCTAAAAATGAGAAATGGAGTTCAATACACTGAGAGAACTAGATCCATAGGCCAGGCAGATGTTTCTCCTCCTTCTTGTTCTGTACTTTGCATTGTTCCATGCTCATTTTTGAATGAGCAGTTTACTTTTATTAAAAATTAAATCTTAAGCCGATAGGATTACAGGAGTGTCATCCAGGCCCAGCTTCTTCTGTCTTTTTGATAATGGCCATTTTTTTTATTGGTTCTTTTTAATTATACATGACAGTAGAACCCATTTTGATATAATTATACAGCAGGGAATATATCTTTTCTTTCACAATGTCGATTCACACGATTCATATAATCTTACATATACATAGGGTAATACTGTCTGTCTCAGTCTACTATCTTTCCTTCCCCCACCCCCTCCCGTCCCATTTTCCCCTACACCATCCATACTTCCTCCATTCTTTTCTTATCTCCCCATAACTGCCACCCCCTTCCCCTTATGTATCAGCATCTACTGATCAGAGAAAACATTCGGCCTTTGGTTTTTGGGCTTGGCTTATTTCACTCAGCATGATATTCTCCAACTCCACCCATTTACCGGCAAATGCCACAGTTTTATTCTTCTTTATGGATAATAGCCATTCTTATTGTGGGGAGATGATGTCTTACTGTGATTTTGATTGTTATTTCCCTTATGATTAGTGATGTTAATGTAAACTTGATGTTTTTGTTTTGTTTTGTTTTGCGGTGTGGGGGATTGAACTCAGGGCCTTGTGCTTACAAGGCAAGCTCTCTACCAACTGAACTACATCCCCAGCCCCATGAACAGCGATGTTGTGAGCACTTTTTCATGCACTCTCTGACCACTTGTGTGTCTTTTGTGAAATGTTCAGCGTCTGTCTCTTTCTCTCTTTCTCTCTCTCTTTTTTTTTTTCAGTTCTGGGAATTGAATCCAGGGGTGCTTAACCACTGAGCCATATCCCCAGCCCTTTTTATTTATTAATTTTTTGGATGTACCACATTTATTTATCCATTCACCTTCTAAAGATGAACAGATACTTTTGAGTGCTTCTAAGCTCTGGCAGTTCTGAGTAAAATATAGACATCTGTGTGTAGGCTTTTGTGCAGAATAAGTTTTCAACTTCTTTGGGTAAATACCGAGGAGGGAGATGGCTGGATTATATGGTAACAGTATGTTTGGTTTTGTAAGAAAGCCCCAAACTGTCCTTGGCTGTGCCATTTCACATTCCCAGCAGGAATGAATCAGAGTTCCTGTTGCTCCATGTCCTTGCCAGCATTTGGTATTGTCAGTATTCGGGAGTTTAGCCTCTTTAAGAGGTGTGCAGTTGTCTCTTAATTTGCATTTCCCTGATGACATAGGATGTGGAACATCTTTTCATGTGATTTTTGCTATTGCAAGTTCATGGTCAGTCTCAGCAATTGAGGGAGACCCTAAGCAACTTAGCAAGAGCTGTCTCAAAATAAAATAATATTACTAATAGTAATAAGGGATAGGGATGTGACTCAGTTGGTTAAGTACCCCTGGTACAAAAAAACCAAAAGACATAAAAAGGGCTGGGAGAGCAGCTCAGTGGCAGGGCACGTCCCTAGCCTGTACAAGGCTCTGGGTCAACTCCCAACACAAAATCACTTCTGGGTATGCATTCAGAAGAACTGAAAGCAGGGTCTTGAAGAGATTCCTGAACCTGGTGTTCATAGCAGCATTATTTGTGATAGATGCAACATGGAAGAACCCCAGTGATGAAATGGATAAGAAAAATGTGGCATATATGTTTGGTGGAATATTATTCAGCCTTAAAAAGGAAGGAAATTCTGGCATGAACTGTGACATGGATGAAATTTAATGAGACAATGCTAAGTGAGGTAAGCCAGGCACAAAAGGACAGGTGCATGAGTTCACTTATGTGAGGTACTTATAGTCAGAATAATAAAGGTGGAAGATAGAACGGTGGTGGCCAGGACCTGGTAGGAAGGGAGAATGGAGAGTTGTTCTTTACTGGGCATCTTTCCTGGGGAAGGATGGTGGAGATGGTTGCACATTATGTAGGAAAGCATTTAATGCCACTGAAATGTACATTTCAAAATGGTTAAGATGGTAAATTTTGAATATTACTTGGCCATAAAGAAAAATAAAACCATGGCATTTACCAGTAAATGAATGGAACTGGAGACTATCATGCTAAATAGAATAAGGCAGTCCCCCCAAACCAAAGGTTGAATGTTCTGTCTGGTATGCAGATGCTAACTAACACACAATAAAGAGGAGGTGAAGGGAGGGAAGGATAGAAATTCACTGGATTAGACAAAGGAGGATGAAGGGAAGGGAAGGAAGATGGGACTAGGAAAGACAGTAGACTGAATTGGACGTAACTTCCCTGTGTTCATATATGAATACAGGACCACATCATGTACAACCACAAGAATGGGAAGTTGTGTATCTATAAAGAACAAATTTTTAAAAGATGACAAATTTTGAGTATTTTTTCACAAAAAAAAATTGAAGGAAAAAATTTATGTCAATAAGTGGAAAAAATAAAGGGAAAATCATTAAATTCTTTTAAAACCAATCAACCATCTGGGAATTACTTTTGTTCACGTTTAGGGAATATTATTTACCTAATAATGCTTCTTTAACTATAGGCAGCCTTTCGGAACTACTCTCCCTCTCTCAATTAATACTAAATGGTAAAACACACATGTAAAATCTCAAACATCGGAAAACAAAACGTTGTCTGCAACTAGTGTGGCATTAGGGTAATTGTGTCTTCTACCCCCCCAAGCTGCTGTCTTTCTATCCACTTGCAAAACTAACCCACCCCCTCTACATGCATGCACATGACTCCCACTGTAATAAAACTGCCCCCTGTTAGCATCTCACCCCAGCCAAGCACACCTCCCCTTTTCCCAGATACTTTGTCTCAGGGGATGCTGCATAACTCCAGGAAACTCGAGAGTCATCTTCGACTCCATCTTCTTCACTAAACCTCCTTTTTTTAGTTGTTTTGCTTTGGAACTATAACCCAGGGCCCTATCATTCCACCTTCAAACTAATGACAAAGTGGCATAATTCCTCTTTCTCAATACCAGTCCTCCCCCCAACCCCTTCATCCTCACTGCCAATACTCCAGCCCAGGCCTCCAACATCTGTCACCTGAATTATCGGGACAGGCCTGAAGTTCACTGGCCTCCCCTCTTGCTACTTTCCAAACCATTTCCTACCAGAATAATGTTTCTAGAACATGTCTGGTCTGGAATGACCCCCTGGCTTGCTTCAGTGGTTCCCTTTGCCTGCCGGTCACACCCCCTCTGTCAGGCTCTGTCCACCTCTCAGCCTGCTGTTCTTCTCCTCTCCCACCACTCCACCGCCAGCTTCCCAGGGCCTGAACCTCTCTCACCTTTGTTTTTGCCAGTGATTTCCTCTGAGGAGACTCTCAGTGGAGCCATTTCTACCTCCCCTGCAGGCCTCAGAGCCTCCCTGACCCCCAGAGACAGAGTCCTCCTCCCACATCCCCTCACAGCCCCCTTGACTTCTCTCCCTCCCCCAGGAAACACCCCAGCATCTTATCCCCAGGGATCTCCCAGGCCCTAGGACTGTGACACTTGGTTGGCCTTAATGTTTATTTATTAAATAGGTGGATGAACAAATGAATGTGATAACGAATTGTAACTTTTCAGTGGCTTTGGTTGAACATAGGAGAGACCCTGCAAGAGAGAGGATTATGGACACCCCTTCAGATGCCATAGTTTACCAAACTTTTTTTTTTTAACCAGTCAAGAAATGTATTAATTTCCATTCAAGTTTTAGCGCAATGATTTCACATTCATGCTACTAACATTTTTGCATTGAAGATACAATTTATTTTTTTACCCTAAGTTCTAGATCTTGAACAAGTAGTGGGCAAAAGACCACTTATCAGTCAGATCTTCCTGGTGTGGAAACAGAGCCGGCTCTCCAGGCAATTCGGAGCTTTGGAGGCCCACTGCTTTGCATTTTCTCTGTTAGGTACAGCCGTCCTTACTCAAAAAGTTTCCAAATTAAAAGCTAATTTGCTTTAAACCCCTACTAGGAGCCTGTCTCTTGCTTGGGTTTTGTGGTTCACCAGGGTAAGGTGTAATTTTCTGACTCTTCCCAACTCCTGGTTTGAGACAATAATCCACTCTGTCTCCTCTTAATTAAAGCAAATAGCCAGGCTCACAATGGAAGTTCTGGGTCTGGTCTTCTCATTCCCTCCAAGCAAAGAGCTAATTGATTTCCAAATGATAATGGTGTTTACATTAGAAAGCCAAACCCCTTGAATTTTAGTCCTTAGCTCTCTTAAACCTTCTAGTCTCATGAATATCAAATGGTCAAAATACCTCCATTGTGGTGGGTGCCCCTTATGGGGTCATGTCTCAGTCCCAAAATATTTAACAAGCTCTTGGGGTGATTTCTGGCTTGCAGCACTGACATTCCCATTTTATCCAAAAGAGGAGGCTTCCTTGGAATTCTCAAGGAATTGCCTTTGCTATTTACAACCTCAAGATCTTACAGTAAAGGCCCCCAAGGCAACTCTGGGGCAATGGGTGGATTTGGATTTTAAGGATGGTTTTTTAGGTCACATGTATGAGAGTTGATGGGAGGGAGCTGTGCAGAAGGAAAAAGTAGATAAGACACAAGACAGATGAACAACAATTCTTGGCAATGACAGTTACGACAGTGTCCACTACTGTGTGTTTGAAATCATTAGCCCGATGGTACAAACATATACACCTACAGGGCTGATTTTTCTCTCCTTTGAGTTGCAAGAGCTTCCTCTTCAGAGTACACAATACAGGAGACACACAATTGCTGACAAGTTTTTCTAAATCTTGAGCTTCCATTTAGCTCAAAAGATACCTCAAATGTCCCTGTTCAGAAGTTCAAAAACAGCCAAAACAAATCACAGTTATTATTGATCATTTCCCTGGCCTTGCCCAGAATTTTACCCAAATATTGAAATTCCCTTTTTATCACAACATTGAAGACGAAACTCAGGCAAGACTGTTTTTGATGTGAAATGGGTATTTGTCGTGTAAGCGAAGAGCAAGAATTTTGCTTTCCTGAAACTGAGCTTTGTTTTTAAAGAAACTATTTCCTGAGCCTGTTCTGAAGCAGTCAATTGCTCAAACACTCCATGGGGCTGAGGGGGTCGGGCTGCGCTTCCATATAATCACTTTCTAAGTAATTAAAACAGTAACTAATTTCTCTCATAATTAAAAAAGTTCATTCATTGGCACATACATCCATCCTGATGCCATATTTAGCAAATACCTTCATTTTTTAAAAAGTTACCCCTTCCAGTGCAGTAAGTTGCCATTTGTAGACAACTCCACCCCTCTGGTTCTCTGTTTAAACTTCCCTTCCTTTCAATCACTACTTTGCAGTTCAGCCTAAAACATTTCCTCTTTCATTTATTATTTTGTAGTGACAATGTTACTGTACCAGCTCCCCAAACAGGTCATTATCATAAATTATAGATAGATAATATTGATTGATATGTGTATGAATGAATGAATGAAAGCTTGACAGGGATAATATTTTCCAGATCAGGGAGAATTCTCATCATTTACCTCATTTACCCAGAGTCTCCCTACTTGTCTAGCAGATTAAGCACCTGATCCTTGAGTCCTTGAGAAAAGAGAACATTTTCTACTATATGCCCAGTTCTTTGAAGGACTTCAGTAAAAGGCAACACTCTTCTCCTCTTTAGAATCCATTTAGCATCATGGTACGCCTTAAAACCAAATGAACTGGGTGCAGTGGCACACGCCTGTCATCCCAGAGCTCGGGAGGCTGAGGCAGGAGGATCGTATGTTCAAAGTCAGCCTCAGCAAAAGTGAGGGGCTAAGCAACTCAGTGAGATCGTGTCTCTAAATACAAAATAGGGCTGGGGATGTGACTCAGTGGTTGATGCCTCTGAGTTCAATCCCCGTACCCGCCCCCCACAAAAAAATGTTTTCAAATTCAGTTTTCTTGGCAATAAAGTCTTCATTTTAGGGACAAGAATATCTACTCCACAGTTCTACAGGTAAAATCCTACTCCCACGGTTTCTAAATTTCTTGATCGTAGAACTCTGTGCTGTCCAGTATTGTTTTAATAGGTGACTCACTGGCCAGAGCTTAAGGTGTTTTGTTTTGTTTAATTAGAAAGAGTGTTCATTTTAATTATATTCTTCAACAGGATTGGTCATGCGGTGTGGAAATCATAGCGTGCATCCCAGTGTGCCCAGATCTGAAAACAATACAGGAGAGACAGAGCCCTGGCCCTCCCAGAGTGTGTAAGAAAGAACAAAGGTGGGAAGGGCTTTCGTAGTGTCCTGGAAATCAAAAAGAACATCTGCTCCTCTGCCTCTGGTGAGTGAATCTGACAGTCGCCTTACAGAAGAGAAACCTGTCCCTGGCCACAGGGGTTGACATGCAGTCCCTACTTAACGCTGGCAGGAGCCCTGAGTGATACCATCCCAGGATGCTCTCCTGCAGCCGAAGGGAGGAAGGTGAAGGAAAGCCACATGGAAAGCGCAGGCCACAGCCCACCACACAAGCAAGAAGATAGATTCACAAGAAGCAAACATCAGTATCAATGCTTTCAAAGTCTGCAAAACTAGAAAGCGATTTCCATAAACTCTCAAATATAGCTTTAAATAATATAAAGCTTAAATCGTCCCTTACAAAGGAAAGACTCCTTTGAAAGGATTCCAGAAAACCATGAAAGCTGGTGATAAACCCGTGCCAATTTTTATAGCTCCCCACAATCTGCGCTCATGCCACTGCCCCCACCCTTCTTCTTTCTTTCAAGGAAAAAAAAAAAAAATTCGCAGAGCTTTGTTATTCTGGGAGCCTAGGAGGACAACAACAACAACAACAGAAAGTGTTTTCTAAAGCCGAAACCTCTTTCCCCCAACAACAAGGGGGCTGGGTGGCTGACGCATTTGATTTATTCCATAGAAATAATGTCAAAATAGCATTTACAAAGCGGGAGAAAAGATTTTTGATGGAAAGCCCGAGTAGGGATGTGTAAGCTCACTCACCAAGTTTCTCGCTCTTATCAACCATTGTATTCAGGATTAATTATACGTTTGCTTGAATCTCACACTTCCCTTGGATGTTTACACACCAAGACAAAGAAGGCTGATGGGCTTTTTTCAACTAAAGTAAACTTTTAACTTAGTGGAGTCTTAACTTTCTTAATGTTTTGCTTACGGATTATTTTCAGGTGCTTTTCTTCCTCCTCGTTGACCAATTATTTTCAATTAGACTGATAATTGCATTGTATAGTTGAAAGGCCCAATTAATATCTTTAAAGCAACATCGTTAAGTAGTATTTAGGGGAAATTTTATATTTAGCTGTCAAGAAATAATCATGGCCTACATTTATGGAAACCCTTTCATCCTGAAGTGTACCAAAGCATTATTATAAATTTCATACACTCCATGACTAATTATAAGTCAGAACCCTGTCACTCCAGCGCTGCAGCTTCCTGTTGGAGGTACGGAATGATAGACTAACTCAGTAGCAGGTACCAAAAAAAAAAAAAAAAATTAAAACTTCTATACAAATGGAACAGTGAAGGCTGGGGATTCTTAGAAGATGGTCCCCATCCCAACCATGCAAGTAGCTGGTAATCAAGAGAAATGGACAAGTGGCACAAAGGACTTACATGTGAACAGTGAACCCCCTTTTCAGGACAGAGACCAGCGATCCCAGGATATCATGGCTTGACTGTGATTACCTGCTTTCTAACAACGAAAACAAATTCATCACAGCAAATCAGCCCCAGCCAGCCTGTGCAGGGCCATCCATCATCAGAGGCGCTCCCAGATTCACCTCCTCAGCTGACTGGCTCTGGCGCTTCCTGGGATACCTACTGACTGTGTTCAAGGAAGATGGAATCTTGAGAGTTCCCGTGATGAATCTGAGGATGCATTTGCACTCGGGGAGTAGGGGTGGGCAAGGAGGGAATGGAATACTCTCGCTCAAAATGCTGAACCATGCGGGTGGGCCTTACAGATGCTAAGGATGCTGAGAGGATAGAGAGACAAAGCTTATGAATGAGACCTTCAGGGGTCAGTTGCTGACTTTATTCCCACATTCAGTTCAACAAATACTAATTGAGCACCTACTGGGAATCAGTCCTGCAAAAAGGAAACAAAACCAAGAGAAATTCTTGTTCTCAAATATAAAAAGGCAAACAAGATCAAGGAAGGGTAGATTGAAATAAAACTTCTTTTCCTTAACAATTGTTCAAGCCAGCCCTATGCTGGGATGGAGAAAGTGTAAAGACCCTAAGAAGAATCAGTTCCCTCCTTCATGGAGGTTGGGAGTATCAGGGGGATAAGAGACACCCTCACACTGATTTTTCACCCAAACTAACTGAAAGCAACATGGACATACCAGTTGAGATGAGATCCTCAAACAGCAAAGGAGACAACAGATGACCCCATCAAGATGGTGGGATGGTAGCAACAGCCAAAGGAATGTGGAACAGATGGAAAACAAGTCCGCAAGAAAAGACCAAATAGCCCCTGAAGGGGATTTTTTTTTACAACAACAAAGAAGAATTTCTGCATAGGAAAGATTCTTCGATAAAGAGGTGTTGGGCAAGAAGCTGGGGAAGAGGCAGTCGCTAATTCTTGGCTCAGGTGACTTTCCATCTGGAGCCAGTTTGGGAGGGTCGGGTAGAGATTGATAAGCAAGGAATGACCTGGAATCCCAGGATCAGGCCCAAGGGAGCCAACCATCCAACTTGGGGAGGAGGCACAGCATCCTCACTTACTAAATTTCTCATCTGAGAACGTGCTTTAAGAATAGGTACGTCGGCATTTCTTCCAATACATTTGAGAACCTTAAGGAGCTGCAATGAACAGACCGCAGCAAAGCAAGAGAGTGGTCATAAAGAGAGGGTCTTTGTTTAAAATCTCAGGTTTTGTGAAGACAGAGGGAGAAGAAAATTGTGTTCCTTCCACAAAAGCACCCAACTGCTGAAGTGGGATGGAGAGGAATGTGCCTATATTATGCAGCAAGGAACACATTCAATGTAGTAAAAGATCAACAGAAGCAGAGAGCCCACCAACACACCTTGAATCCCTGCAACCCTTTTCTCCATCTGTATCACTGCACACAGCTATCCCATGACACCCACTCATTCTCCAATAGTGGGTGCCAGCCTTACCATTAGATTGCAGAAAATACCATTAATGCAGATTTGCAGAAGATTTAAGTAGGACTCACAAGCAGAGAAGTTCTATCGACTGTTTCATACTTGGTGATAACTGAATTGTTCTGATTAATTATAGCATTGCTCTTCCCTAAGAATCTATGACTTTTCTTATTGTTCATTAACATAAACTCTTAGCAATGGTTACTTTTATGAACTGAAAACTCTCTTTCTGCTCCCACTAATTGTGTCCCTAAATTCCTTATTTATCTCCTAATGTCCCTGGGAGACAAAGCCAGGCATGACATGACATTGAAATGAAACCCTTGGCCTGAGGCTCAGCTCCTCTCAGGACAAACCCTTTGGCCATATGATGTCAAGGGTTACATTTTTGCCTTTTGCCAGCTAAGATGCTAGTGACTCCAAAATCAATTGCATCTTAAATTTGCCATTTTAATATCAAGGATTTTCCAAACATCCCCGCAAAGTCAAGAAGAAATGGATCGTTTTGTTTCCCTTTTTGGAAATAGAAAAATTAAACTCAAAAATATTAAGATAGTTAAGCCCTGGTAGGACTAGAAGATCCTCACTATACTCCAAGCCCAAGGATCTGACATAATGTAATGGTAACTAGTAACGTAGAAGATGTCATGCAAAACACTCTGTACGGAGCATCTTATTTCATCAAGAGAAATACCACAAGGAAGGAGATGCCCTTGGTGTCTTTGGCTGAAGCCAAAGAGACTGAGGTCAGGAAGTTGGGAGGCAGGATTTAATCCAGGTTGCTTTATCATTGACACAGTTTGAGTCATGAGTTTAAGGCAAAAAACAAAACATTTCCTTCATGTTCTCACTCTTTGGCAGAAAATGACATCCAGAAATATGGCAACTTCTAGAGGCAAAAATAATAGGAAAGCTACTGCAGAGAAGACTGTGTTTTTAATTCAGGGGCTGAAGAAAAGGATGTGAAATCAGGAGACAGCTCTGAAGCAGAGACACAGGATGGCGGGGAGGTGAGGGTGGGTGCGGTCCATGTCACCCAGTGCCTGAGGACAAGGCTTCCTCAACTTCCTTAAGTTCCCTGGCTCTGATATTAGCACTTCTGCCAACTGGGTCCCCACCAGGACCAACCAACACTCTGGGTATCATTCCACAGTCAGATGATACCTGATCCTCTCAAGTCTCATATGTCACAACCTCAGGTGCCACCTCTGAATTTATAGTTGGCTTTATTATAAGTCTAAAGTACCTAAACATCTTCATTTTGAATTTCAAATGCTCTGGTCACCTGACAGTCATCCTCGAGCTGTCTTCAATCCTTCCCCCACCCCCACCCTCCCTATCCCTTCTTTTCTTCTTTTTTTTTTCCCTTAAAACTTCTCTCTGCATCTCATAATTTGTTTCCTTGATAAGTCACAATGTAAAACAGTCTTATAAATTCCGGTTTCTAAACCGATCAGTCGCCCTACAAACACTGATTGCATCATCCTGGGGATTGTGCTTGAAGGAATTAAAGAAATATATAAGGCAAGGATGTGCCCTTGGGGAATTTAGTTGAAGAGATAAAACACAAAAGGTAACTCAGAAATTTGAGGAAAACAGCAGATCTGAGGCTCCTGGCCCCTAGACGGCCACTGTTCATGTTCTGGTTGCTCTGCTTGTTCCTTCCAATTTAACCCACTAAACACAATGTGAACCATCTGAGGAATATTCCACGACCCATTATCCTCTACGTGTGCTGACTTCTGTCCTCAACCCTACCTACCCTGCTCCACTGATGGTAATTCCCTCTGATTTGCCTCTTCTTCCTTCACAAGCCTGTCTGATCTAAAGGAATCCTCATCTCAGCAGCACACATCCAGCTTGGAAATCTTCCTTACAGAGAATTCTGCAGACTAATTGGGCAATGTCGTTAAAATAATCTAAAATCTTAAACTTACAATTCTTTTTAAAAAATATCCTTAAATAAACTCTAATTTTATATTTCTCCTTCGTGAGATGTATTTTCTAGAATTTATCATGGCAACTCTCCTAAACAGCAATGGTCTCTTTCCCTTTAAAACTCACAGTAGGTTTCCATTTAAGTGAGTGTTGCAGGACTTTTCTTTTTCTCCCTAAGAACACGTTTCTAGAAGGTTCATTCTCACCATCCTGGAGTCTCAGAGAGAGCCACAGTGAATGACAAGCTGCCAACTTCAGCTCTTCGAAATGTTTGTCTTTGTTGTTGTTTTTATTTTTTTTTTAGATGAATTGAAGATGCCAAAGAGCTATTGCCAAATCTCTGCAAACAGATTTTAGAAAACATTATTTCATCCTAGAGATCGTATCAAGAAAGCTCTACTCTCCTTCTTTTGTTCCCGGCTTATCGGAGCTCACGTGCATAATGAAGGATAGAGACATAGGAAAAGAACGTCAGCTATTTGGGGAGATGGCAGATTGGGAGATTTCTCGAGAGGCATCTCAGAGTAGTTATTATGAAATCCTCAACGTGGTCCCATCAAAACCAGAATTCAAAGACTGTCCCAAGGAGCCCAGCAAATGATACCCTGGGGGTTCAGGAGCTGGCGAGTGACTCCACCATCAAAGAGCTGAACCACCTGGGGCAAGTCACTTGGTTTTTCTGGCCTTTACCTTTCTTTCTGATAAAATGTTGAAATAAACGACCAGTAACATTTTTCCCAGCTCTAAGATATTCTATGTTACAAATCAAGTTCACATACAACAAAGAGACTCATAACTGGGAGGTGGGTCATTCATTTATGAAATTGATTTTAGTTCTAAGGAATTAAAAATTCCAAGCTGCAGTATCAAACTATTTTAAGTGATTTTTTTTTTTAAGTCAAAGTCACCAGATCTTGATAAAATTCGAACTAGGCTGAGAATTTGAGTTTGGTCGAGTTTTAAGTGGACCCGAATATTTATAATATAATACCAGTTGATACAACTTTGGAGTGAAACTTTGAAGAGTTCCAAATACAGAACCCAATCAGGCCTTCAGCTCAGTAACCCTGGTCTCCAAGCTTTAAGGCTCAAGTTTTTCTGAAAGAATGGAGGTTCTCTTCTTCTTCCCTCTCTCCCTCCCCACCCCTTTCCTCTGTCCTGTGTTACTTTTTTTTTTTTTTCTCTTTTTTTTATTTGTTTTTGCTTTAGCTTTAGTGTCTTTGAGCTCAAAAGCTCATGCAGGCAAACAATCAGAGATAAAATCATCTAGAACCAACACACGATTCTCTGTGTACAGCAATGTTCAAATATGGAACTAGTCGCACTAGCCCCACGTGAATATTTATCTTTCAATTTGAATGAACTAAAATTAAATAAAATTAAAAATCCCCTTTCTCAGTTACACTCGCCGCATTTTGTGTGCTCATGGTCAACAGCCACACGTGGCCACTGGCTGACACGGGCAACAGTGCAGATGTGGACACATGCTCTTCACTTCAGAGATGTCAGGTTTACCTTTTCTTTGGATAAAATGTTGAAATAAGAAAGGTAAAGGTCAGAAAAACCATTTAGAAGGTTTAAGAAACTTTTTTTAAGAAGCTCTTTTCCTGTGCCTATAATCAGGCTTTCTGAATTCAAATAGGCACCACTACCTGCCTAAGTCTGTTGGGTCCCAAGCCATGTGCTTTTGGAAAACAGAAGGGTAACTACCCAGGCCTCAGCTGCTGATGTGGGCATTGAATGACATACTTCTTCATGGAAGGCGCGGCGCCTGGGATCTAGGCTATTTCTTTTAATACTGATACTCAAGAGGAGAGAGTGGCAAAACTCCACCCTCGTTGCTCTCCATGCTGTGTATGAGCCTGTTGGCTATCAAATTGGGGCTCAGTTTTGGGGCATGGACTGCCTGCAAATGTCTTTCCCATAAGAAGTCTTTCTTTTATGTCACCTTTGCCTTAGCAAACCCTCCCACTTTCAGTTTGACTCCTGTGCAGGATCTTAAAGTCCCTAGTACTGATCTTATAGCAATTTTTAACCTAAAGAAATAGGACTAAGAGCAGAGTCAATAATAACAGTATCTGAATTATCCACTTGTGTACTAAAAACTTATGATTAACTTTTTACTCAGGCAAATTCAAATATAATATTATCTTCAAAAGCATTATATAATACATCGCTCCTTTTCTTCCATGCTGAAACCATGAAATTAAACAGCATCTGTTCTAAATGTCCACTGACCCTTTTGTTTTGTTTTGTTTTGTTTTGTTTTTTTGGTACTGGGGATTGAACCAGGGGGGTTTAACCACAAAGTCACATTCCAGGCCCCCTTTTTAATATCTTATTTAGATACAGGGTCTTGCTGAGTTGCAAAGTGCCTTGATAAGTCGCTGAGGCTGACTTTGAACTCTCGATCCTCCTGCCTCAGCCTCCCAAGCCTCTGGGACCATGTTCTTTGCCTAACAACCAGCAAAGCTACCCTCTTCAGGAGAGAGGAAGCCAGGGATTCTGCTGGCCAACCAGGATCCCTTCTCCTCACTTCTTGTATTTTCTGGAAAATCCTGTACTCAGCAGGATATCCAAGTATAATGCACAACCAAATGGCCTTCACTCAGAGCAGCATCAGGAGAGCCCACAATTGCACAAGTGAGGTCCCAATGCAAAAGGAAGACTGGCCGAAGAGGGAGAAGGCCTACATTTCTAATTCAGGTTCAACTACAAACACTGAGTCTGAGCACATTCTCTATAAAGTACAGAAGTTGAACTAGGGACCTCCCAGTCCCACTGAGAATCTATCATTTCCATGGCAAGATTCAGTTCAGACAGAATCTCGAATTGGTGTCTTATTTTTGGTGACTAGAGAGAGAGATAAAATAAAACAGAGCATCCAAACACCAAATGGCATTAGAAAAAAGGAACAAAGTCCCAGTTCTCCTGTTATGTCTATGACTCCCTCACTGGTAGGAATTTTCCCACCCTTGTTAGATGCAGTGAGCCTCATATACTGGGGATTGAACCAGGGGGGTTTAATCACAATCCCAAAATGTCACAATCCCAAATTAGATCTTTTATTATGCATTAAGCAGAAGATTATTAAGAAGTTAAGGGTTTGTTTTCAGTTTTGCAAGGTTTTCAAATTTATCATCATTTAAATAAGAACCAATTTTTTTTTTTAAATTTGGTACTGGGGATTGAACTCAGGGGTGCTTATCCACTGAGCAACACCCCCAGCCCTTTTTGGTATTTTATTTAGAAACGGGGTCTCACTGAATTACTTTGGACCTTACTAAGTTGCTGAGCATGGCTTTGAACTGCCTCAGCCTCCTGAGCCACTGGGACTATAAACGTGACCACCACACCCAGCCAGAACCAAATTCTTAAACTGAAAGAAATTGTAAATACTATCCTAAAGAGTTAAGGAGGAGAGATCAGGGAGCTAAATGACTTACCCCAAAATCTTACCTACTCAGTAGATTCTCTACCTGATCTGGTTTTCCTTCTCTATTTTCACAAGTAAATTACAGACACGAGACTCATGGATTCTTTTTTTTTTTTTTTTTTTTTTTTCATTCCAATGCTCAGGTTTTTTGTGAAAATATTCTTCTTTTCATTGTTCTAGACTTTAAGAAGAATTTGTGAATGCAGGATCTAATGCCAGACAAGATTATCTTTGAGAAACCACATCTTGGCAGAGGGCGGGACAGATGGCCAGATGCAGGAACTAATTGTCACCTACACCAAAGTAAATAATTTGTTTGATGACAGTCTCAATTTTCAGGTTTCTTTCCCACTCAACCACTCAACATAGTATTAAGTAAAAGAGATAAGTGATGAATAAAAGTATCTTTCTCAAACCTGAGCAATGGTTCAATGGTTGACCATCATATACTGGAGCAGATTACATTCACCTGGGTTTCTGCGTAAAGCTAAGGAGCTCCTCCTGACTTATCAAATGGAGAGAAGCAATGGTCATAAACTACAAGTCCCAGCATGCTGTGGTCCACGGAGATCAAAGAAACATAATTAAAGATGATAATATCTTCATTTTAATTAAAAGAATTCTCTTATCTTCAAAGGGCTTTTCAGATACTCGCAGTACTTCATAAGTCCCATGCCATTATAACTGCAATCTAAAGATGGATAAGAAGAAACTAGGAGGTCAATTTGATTGGACTTGACCATAGAAGTTGCTCATCACAGGGAGATTCTAGATGCCACAGTTTTTCGCTATGTTAAGACTCTCCTAAAATTTTAATTACCAAATAAAACCCAAGAGTTCTTTTTAGATTATTTTGCTATGTAATCGATTACTTCCTGGGGTGGGGGGAATCTATATTGAAAAAATCCCCTGATCTTCAAATCGGATGCGTCAGATCTCAGGGGCTCGATGTTTCTTTATAGAATGAATTTTGGTGCTAGAAACAAGCTTTTCAGTTGAAAGCGGTAGTGAAGGAACTCGATACTAGGATAGCAGGAAAGATCAGGGAAGCTAAGAACTAGAGAGAAATCACTGATCAGCAGACAGCAAATCGGGGGGCTGCCTGGAGGTAGCGACATTCGTCTTCACCAGAAGTAGTTAGAACAAAAGCGTCCACCAGTATCACCTGTCTCCTCGGGGACCCTGCTTCCCCAGATGGGTGGCCCTTCCTAGCAATGTGGGGCTGATGACAGATGGAGACTCAGAAGAGACCCACCATATACAAGCTGTTCTCGTGGACACCCTGTTTATTACCCAGTCAATTCATTCCCAGTGAGCACCCAGCCCTTCATTCCCCTCCATCTTTCCTTGTGTTTCCTTTGTATTTGTTTCTGATTCTGTTATCACTAAAATACACATTTTAATTGAATTATGCAAGATTCTAACTTCCACTGCTTTGAACATTTTCAGCAAACATTTCTACACACTCACCTTCAGCAACACAACAACGCTTTGCAGGAAATTGAAGGCAGTTCTGACAGCTTCTCAGTAAGGGGAATTTTCTAAACTGTATAAATGAATTTATGCTACAAGTTACTCAGCTGAAGTTCACTATTTCTCTTATTTTCACTGTTCTGTTCTGACTTCCTAAATCACGTTCTTTCCCTCTGTCTTTCACTCTGTGCCTCCAGAACACACTCAAGTTCAGGAGCTCCACGATCCTTCCCTTGCTACAGGGTCTCCAAAATCAACCCTGTCTATTCCTTCCTTCTGTTAAACACAAGTTATTTGCCCATCTGGGCTTCTTCTCTTGTTCCCTGTGTGTTATACACGTGTAAATTCTCTGAACCACAAGGGTTTGGCCTCTCCTGGAACTTCAGTCCAGACCTTCACTGTTTCTTTTTCTTTTTTTTTTTTTATTTCTTATTTGTTCTTTTTAGCTATATATAACAGTAGAATGTATTTTGACATATCATACATACATGGAGTATAACTTCCCATTCTTGTAGTTGTACGTGATGTGGAGATACACTGGTGGTGTATTCACACGTGTCGGATTCATTCTACTGTCTTTCCCATTCCCATTCCCCCTCCCTTCCTCCAACTCCCTCCTGTCCAATCTGGTGAACCTCCACTACTCCTACCCCCATCACCCCACCATTGTGAGCCAGCAGCCTCGTATCAGAGAGAACATTCAGCTTTTGGCTCATTTCATTTAGAATGATAGTCTCCAGTTCCATTCATTTGCCGGTAAATGCCATAATTTCATCCTTCTTTATGGCTGAGTAATATTCCGTTGTGTATATGTACCACCAGGTATTGACTGTTTCTAAGAGATGCTGTTATCCTTTTCTTAAGAAATTCCATTTGTTGTGATGCTCTTAATTGCTTCATTGATAACAAACTCATGCTCAAAAGCATCAATTCCAATGCATCATCTCAGATGTATCAACTTTTTGTACCGGGGTCTCTTTTAAACTCATTTCACATCTAAGGTTTTCTGATGGCATTTGTTAGATTGTAACAATACATAGTATTTTTAATTGAATGCAGAAT
Organism: Glaucomys volans; assembly: GCA_020662805.1. NCBI lineage: Eukaryota > Metazoa > Chordata > Mammalia > Rodentia > Sciuridae > Glaucomys > Glaucomys volans. The sequence goes on from JAJEJO010000505.1 coordinate 165,935, forward strand.
TAAATTTCTATGGGGCAAAAGTTAATCCATATCCAAAAGAGTTTCAGATTAGGCCAGTTGGCTTCACTTGTGACAGCATAGAGGCAAGAAGGTTGAAATCTGAGAGTGCTTATCTTTTTAAACAGAAATGTTTTTGTTCTGTACCCACAAACACAATTCATAATTCTACAAAGCATTATAAAACTGTGTGTCCTTTGTTATGAGTAGAGGATGAATCAAAAGATCACCAAACTTTTTTAAACCATCACCACTACAGGAGGAAAAAGCCCCTCGAGGACACATGTCCTGTGTTGCATATCTTTCATAAGTGAAAGTTAACGGAGTTTACTTCAGAGAATAAATCACTTTAGCAGATGGCATCGCCAATTACCATGAGTTATCTAAAGCCCCACTGATTCCCAAACTGGAAAGATAGCAAAGGAGAAGATTTTGTGATTACTCATTCCCTTGAAGTCAATGTCTGCTGTCAGTTGTCATAATACAATACGGACCAAGAAGAGGAACGATAATATGATCATAATGAACATTTGCAGACCATCCACTTTGTGCTAGGTGTATGCATCACATCATATAACCTTCACAACCAAACTAGCATCTTAGAGGGCTGATGAGTGTGTAGAACTAAAGTAATTCATTCACATCCAGCAAGTCATCAAATGTCCCTCCATCCCTATCCTAAATTTCAATGGGACCACACACTAATTTTCTGAAAATTACTAAAAGGTAAAAAGACTTTAAACCCTAAAGTTTAAAAGGAGTCCAGTTAAAAGGAAATGATATTTGTCCTGATTCTAGAGAGTGCTGACAGGGCCTTAAAATGTCTTTCAGACCGTCACGTAAAGAAGGGACCAGAGTTGTTCTGTACATCTCCACGTGGAAAGGGATCAACAACTGATTTGATAACTTGGAGTGGAAGGAGCCTCCTTGGGAAAAAGAACTCGTGTCAGAGAACTCAGCAAATGTTAAATTGCACGAAATAATAGTTAGTTGACCACAGTGAATTAAAGGCTAGGTTCTCTGCCAAGCAGTGGGAATAGATGAACTAGATACAGAGGAGCAGACGCTAATAATGTGGTGTGGTAAGTTGAGTTCGTAGGGATTTAGAGGAGGCATTAGGGACCATAAAGAGGGCTTCCAGTCCCAACTTGAAGGATGGGTGTGGGTCTTGGGTCGCCCTGGATGGCACTGAACAGTGAGAAAGAGTGAGGCAGATGAAGAAAAGGCCCAGGGCATCCCAGGTAATGATGACAGGGAGAATGAGCGAGGGAGTCTGGGGAGGTGAGGTAGAGAGCCACGGAGTGCACTGGCTGACATGTTAGTGTCCTATTTTGATTTTGTAACTCTACAATGGACTAAGAACCACCAGACATAGAATTTCTTCACAGGGAGTCAGCTCTCCTTTATCTGAGAATAAGGAAGGGAATAGCTTCCGGAAGCTGGGAATTCACCCAGAACAAACATCAAACTCCCTGTCCTTCCAGGAAGAGGAACAGGAGAAAGGAGGTGAGGCAAAATGAGGATTGCCAGAAGAAAACACAGTGATGTCATCAGAGGCCACACTCCAAGATTGGGCCAGGCAGAGGGACTGAGAGGGAGCCACATGTGGGGCAGAGAAGGTGACACTGGAGAGTCAGGTATGGAAAAAACCACTCAGGTGCCCAAACTTTAAGAAATCATCTGGTTCAGGCCCAGAGAGAGAAGGCACCTTGCCCAGCATCTCAGGGCTGTTTGGAAGGAAGATGGTTAATTATGAACCCAGGGGGTTCTCATTGTGCCCTGTGGTTTAATTTGAGTTTTTACTCAATAGAAAATTTGCTATTATGCGTCTCTGGATTTTCTTCCCTAAGGAGCAGGACAGTGACAATTTACTTTGATTCACAATACTTTCCTTTTGCAGTCCCTGCTGGCATTAGAAGCTGCATACAGGAAAAGAATAAATGGAAGCTGGGTGTGGGGGCGCACGCCTATAATCCCAGTGCCTCAGGAGGCTGAGGCAGGAGGATCGCGAGTTCAAAGCCAGTCTCAGCAATTTAGCGAGGCCCTAAGCAATTCAGTGAGACCCTGTCTCTAAATAAAATACAAAATAGGGCTGGGAATATGGCTCAGTGATGGAGTGCCCCTGGGTTCAATCCCCAGTACCACAAAAAAAAAAAAAGAATACATGGAGATGGTGGTAAGTGATTCATAATAGGTCATAATATTTAGACTTTTAAAATAGGTTTTCACATGGCAAATCTGTGATGAGAATAATCTGGATTCAAGCACATTAACACAATTAGTTGAATCTATTTGCTTAGAAAAGGTCATGTCATGAAGCATGATATTCTTGAAAGTTCAACTCTACTACAAAGTAATCAAGGTTTTTCATTCTGGAAACGATTCAGTAAAAAAGATGAATGCTTATAATGAATATTTTTGTTATTGTTTTCTATTGATATTGGTTCAAAAAAACATATTTGTTTGTTTTGCAAAAATTCACCAGTAAGTAGAGACTTAAAGGTAATTTTAAAGAACACATTCAATTAAATTTTCACAGGTTTGAGAGCCAGCAGTTGTGCCTGAATAAATAAGGAAGTTGACTGATTTGGGCATTAAGCCACCTGGGGCAATTCAACAGGGAAAAGATGACCTAATGGACAAAAATAGCAATATTTCAGCTTCCAAATCTCTATGTACTATCCCAGGAACAAGTAGCAATGGAGAACATAGTGAAGGTGCTTCTTACTGTTTGAAATCACAGTAAGAAGTCCTGGATGAATTCATAACTGACACGTGAGTATCTGTGGATCCAAGTGCCAAAACAAAACATTGAAGAGCACTGCAGCACGTACAATCTTTTCTGGAATAACATGATACACTCACACACAATGCACACATACGTAATAAATCTGCAAGTTAATAAAGACACAAAGTAGTACAACTACAAGAATCTTAAAGTAAATTATATTTGGATTAAATATTAAAATTAAATAGTAACATTTAATGTCAAAAGTTCTTTTTTTCTTTTAATAAAAAGCAGGCACTTCCCAATTTCAAACTCTCTGACTCCTTTAAAAACAATTTTACCACTGGCACCTATAATCCCAGCTACTCGGGAGGCTGAGGCAGGAGGATCACAAGTTGCAGGCCAGCCTGGGTAACTTGGTGAGAACCCATCTCAAAATAAAATTTAAAGGGCTGTGGATGCAGCTCAGCAGTGGAGTACCCCTGGGTTCAATTCCCACTACCACATGTATGTATGTATTTGAGTACTTAGTAGATGCTCACTGAACTAAGAGCTTAAATATCTGTCCTCAGGGAGTACACATTCAAGTAAAAAATGACCAATCTCGTGAATAAATTAGTAGAAAGTGTTGTAGAAGATTTGTGCTATCGAGCTGGGACATGGAGACTGAGGATGGGGAGCTGTAACTATATACAGGTATCAGGGCAGACTTCACTCATGTTTGATGGTGTCATTACCCCTCCATCCACATGGTAAGCAGGAGAGTGAATGGATTTTGTGGTTTCATTTGCTATTGTTATTGTGGGTTTATTTTGAAGTGTTATTATATGTGTGATTAAGAGAGAGAGAGAGAATAAGAGAAAACAAACATTTCATTTGCTGTTTAGCTCATATTTGCCACTGACAAGGATGTCTCAACTAGATTATTAGACTTTGCTTCTATGAGTCACAAAGCAAATCGTAAGACTATTGTTATTCATTCATTCATTCATTAAAGATTCATAGAACACCCACCACATACCAAGCATTGTGCTAGACCTTGAAACTGTAGGAATGAATAGGCCACAGCTCCTGCTCATTTGAGCTCATGTGCAAACTACATGTGCTAAGGATTAAGTTGCTCCAAAATTTCTCCAATATATAAAACACTTAGTAAGGACCACCAAAACACCATGCTGGCTACCTCCCTCACATTTTCAGAACTAAAGTAATGCAACATTAGCAATTTACTAAATATCTGATAATAATGCAAAAATCCAAGGGGACCACCAATGTGCACATTTAGAATACTGAGAAGCCATAGAGAAGTCATTCCCTATGCCATTACTGACAATTTGGGCAAATGCAAAGTCAAAAAACAAAAACAAAAACCAGAAACTGGACATTGATGTGAACTTTGTTTTTGTCCTTTGCAAAACTAAGACCTGTTATATAACATTGAACCAAGAACATAATTCCTTCTAAGTCATGGATAGTAGATTTTGTTTTTCAATCTTAAAATTTAATTCTTATAATAACATATCAAAGCCTTCTAAAGAAAAATTAGTCAGCATGCTGTCACTTAAAGAAGTCTTTCAATGCTTGGGCATTTTATTTGTGCTATGAATGTAGAAATATTTTGATCAATTAGAAAGGGGAAAAAGATGTTTTGTTTAGTTTAGATATGGTAATTGGAAACAGAGAATAACAATTTAGGACTACTTGTATTGAGTTTGCAGGTATTTGGGTCAAAAATATATTTGAGAAGGGAAACCATGTAAGGAGCCTCCTTCTCCCTTTCCTCTTCAAAAGAAGAAGGAGGAAGAGAAGGATTACTAAAACAGATCAGATTTTATAATTCCTGATGTAGTAAAAGTTAGGGGGAAAATGTCCCCCAGGGTAGGCATTTAGAGACAAGACAGAAAAATTAGGAAATAATAACCAAAAGAGAAATTTTTATTTTAATTGATTTATTGTAAAACACCCTTTATTTGGCGTGATTTGAGGTGGATTTTACAATCAATTACGTTGAGTGAGACATTTAACAAGCACACTAGACTCTGAAACTCACCCCCTGAATTTCTCATACACTTTATTACCTGGTTGGTAAACCTAAACAAATAGATTTATAATGGCTTGTAGACAATTCCCATGCAATACCTATATTATTAAATTTAAAGCATCATTAAAGGTTAATTATATTTAAAATTATTGAGATTTAACAATGATGTAATATATAGAGAAGATATTTATCTTCTCCTACGTGCACTATAATTACTAAACCTCAATGAATTTCTCTCTTTAATTCTACTATTCTCCTCGCTAACTAGCCCGTCTGATTGAATCCTACGCCTACAACCCAACATGACTCTTTCTGCTTTAGAACTTTAAAGTCTTCCTTATCCACCTTTCTTCTTCTCCATCTTTACCCAAGATCTTGTCAATATCTTCAAAGAGAAAATTGTCACTTTATGGTGAGAATTCTCACCCCTCCCTCTTCTTCCCCCTTACCAACATCCCTCTCACCTGCAGGACTAAATGTGTAATTTTATCTCCATCAAGGCTTGCTTCAGTCATGACCATTTCAGTTATTTTCCTTTGCTCATGTGTATTTTGCTCTATTTGTATTATGCTTCTCTTCCCAACTTTCAGAAATGGATTTTTTAATATAACCCTAAATTAAACTTCCCTATCTCCAATTCTTATTGCCGATGGTTCATCTTGTTCTTTCAGATGTACAGATGAGCTCCTAAAATATATTGTACCTTCACTTCTTTCCGTTTTCCTTCTTAAAATTAAATGTGGTTCCTACCTCCTGATACCAAAATGACTATTTTGTAATCAGGTTCTTGATTTACACTTCTTTTTATTTTCCTGCCCTGCGGTGTCAATCTTCTTATTACAAAGGTGCGTTGATCTCTTTTGACATCTCTCCCAGGACTTCATCTTTTTGTGCCTTCTTTTAATTCAAATACAGCAATTTCTATTGAACATCTACTTTGTGTCAGGCACTGTTACAGATTTGAAGATTACAGAGAAATCAGAGCCAAGGTCACTATGAAGCTTGCAAATGGGGAGAGTCAGACAACGTGAAATATGTGAGTAAAATAGTAATAATAGTAAATGTTATGTTTTGAATCTTAAATGTACACCAAAGGCTTATGGTGAAAGCCTTGGTCCCCAGCTGATGGCACTGTTGGGAGATGGCAGAACCTTTCAGGGGGGCCTAGTAGAAGTGAGGTCATCCTTGAAGAGGATATTAGAATCCTGTTCCCTTCCTCTCACTCTTTGCTTCCGGGTCAGCATACGGCTACCAACTTTGCTCCTCCACACACCTAACACCATCACGTCTGCCCAAAGACATCAGGTCTTCACTCCCTTGAACTGGACCTGGCCCCTTGTCTCGCCTTCCTGTCAACCATCACTAGCCTTCTGGTTGCACTTGTACCCCTGCCTGGCCAGAATCCTACTGTCAACCATGTAAGAGTTGCTGGTGACTATCCCCAGCTCCCTTGACTCAACCAGGACTCCCGAGCCAACCCCACTGGTACTCATCCCAGCTCTCTGTCTCTTCAGTCACATGCGCATGCCCAGCTGCAAACCTACAGCAGAAATCAGGAGATGCAATTGCTGAGTGCTGAACCAAAAAGTCTCATCATGATGAGGCCCCCGCTCTTCCTCAGGGTACCAGTTTTGTAGATTCCCCGTTTTGTTCCAAAGAGAATGTTCCTAGTCTTTCTATTCTCCCTTATTCCATTCCTGATCTCACCTCCACCACATTTTGAAGAATGACTATGTCTGTAAGGCAACCTTCACATTTTTACCTCAAAATAACTCCAATTAAGCTGGGCACAGTGGCACATGCCTCTAATCCTGATGGCTCAGGAGGCTGAGGCAGGAGGATCTCTAGTTCAAAGGCAACCCCAGCAACTTACCAAGGCCCTAAATAACTCAGCGAGACCCTGTCTCAAAATAAAATACAAAACAGGGCTGGGGATGTGGCTCAGTGGTTGAGGGCCCCTGAGTTCAATTGCCAGTACCCCCACCTGACCACCCCCCCAAAAAGAAACTCCAATTAACCTGTATCTTCTCCTTCAGTCTAAGTTCAGAGGAGTTTCAGAGGACCTGGTGTTTTTAAGAAGGTGAGAACAATATCCTTTTGCTGAATGAGAAAGTGTCTTATCCCAGTCCCTTCCCATGTTTCTTGTCACTTCTCCTCCAGAACTAGTTCCATTAGAACATACCTCATCTGTCTCATTCTCTCCTTCTCTGCTGGCTTTTCAAGCCATGAAAATGGTAAACTTATTACTATACACAAGTTTCTTTCTACCATCCAAGCAATCTGCTGCTTCAACAGCCATTTGCCCAGACTCTGCTACACGCACCGTCTTTGGATAAGCTCTCCATTCCCTGCCCTCTGAGGAACACCACATCCCTCCTCAGCCACTCTCACTGGAGCTGACATGTCCCCCAGTCACCATCTCATGAGGAGTCCTCCAGCCCTTTCTGACTTCTCATCCTTCACAGCTGGTTCCTGTCGGGGACCATGGCCAGGCACTGTGGGATTTCAGGGCAGTGAGAAGGGGAGCGTGGGCTTTGCAGGCAGAAGCCACTTGCGTTTGCATTCCCGTTCCACCACTGGATTGATGAGCAATCATGGAGCAGTCACGTCACATCTCAGAATTTCAGCTTTCTCACCAGTCAACTGGAATCATCCACATCAGCCTGGTAAGGTTGTCATGAAGGTTAGAAATCATTCATGGAAAGTACCTGGCTGAATCCACAGGAGCTATGACTTGCTACCGAAGCCCTTCTTTCCACATATGCTGGCTGACTGGCTTCTCTCACCATTTCTGAAGCAAATCTTTCTAGATCCTCTGCTGTCTGTCAGGCACTGTACTGGACTCCTTCCTGGTTCTTCCTACCCTGGGCTCCAGGACACAGAATTATGAATGATTCTTTCTTGACTCCTTTCCTATTTGCTTCCCAGTCTTTTTTATTGTCTTTTCCAGATGTATACATCCTACTCTATTTACAAACAACATAAAAATTCAGAGTGTCTACATTTTGTAATATAAACTTGAACATCAATGCTAAAAGTATCAGAGGAGATTCATCAGAATGTTAACTCTTAGTACCAGATTTATAGGTGACTCATTTTTTTCTTTAACCTTTCCAACACTTTCCAAATTCTCTATCAATCACACTACTTCATGATACTAAAATAATTCAGAAGATTGAGAAGTTACAAACCACACCGGCAACATCGCATCCATTTGACATTTCCCATCTGCTGACCTATCCATTGCCCCTATGGAATAATCTGGTGTGCTTTCTCTGAGGGCTTCTATTTTCCTTGTGATTATCCTGAAACTCTGAGGTGACCTGGTTTCCCAAGAACAGGGCATGAGGTGGTTGCACAGGTGCAGAGGGAGGATTGCACCCATGGCTAAGACACGTCTGTGTCTCCCAGGGGACTTGTAGCCACACGCAGAGGATGCTACCAGTTGTGCGGAAGCCTCTGACGCTTCACGCTAAGGACACGGTTCTAATTTAAATGGTATCAGAGTAAACAGGATGCTACTTGTAGAATGAAACTTCTCAAGTCCTCATCTGAAGAGATAAGGCTGAAATCATAGGCCTCATACATAGTTGAAAAATGAAATCTGTAAACAGTTCCAGGAACCTGAGTCTGGATCCACTCTAGCCATCCAAACTTTCAAGAGTAGACCACTGTATTTTAGAAATGATTTCCCACCCATTCCTTCCAGGGACCCCACACATCAAAAAATTCCATATTTATCCAATAAGCCAAGAGTGAGCAAGGAAAAAAAAATATGAACTCCTGCCAAAAGTGTAGGGTCTCTATAAAAAAAAAAAAAAATCCCCAAAGTATGCCAGTTCAGCCACAGAACATCTGGGAATTGTTTGAAGGATAATGACAGTAATAATTACGATTACTTATACTTAATTCTCCCTCACAGGGGCGTTGTGAAGATTAATGAGTTAATGCTCATAATGTGTTTTTGGTTCCCCCGTGGAAGCTCCCATGGAAGCCGGGATTATTATTATGGTTATTATTGTGTATATGAGACCGGTCCTGTGGAAAGGATCCCTTTGCTGCTCCTCCTCTGCGTTCCCATCAGAGAGTGTGGCCACCACTCCAATGAACAGACCCCAGGCTCGGAGTTGTCACATCAGGCAGGGGTCCTCCACTTTAAGAAAGAAAAAGGCAGAGAGAGCAGACAGGACCGCTGTCCCCAGCAGCCCAGGTCCCTCACATACACGAGGCTCTCTCTTCTCTCAGCTGCACTGCAAGGACGTGAAGGAAAATGTCCAATGGAGAACATGCTGACAGTGTTTTTAAGTATCTTCCTGAATAGTGTCTGCAGACAAATTCATAGACACAATGCCCCAAAGTGGCGATCTGATTTTTAAACAAGACTTACAGGTTAGCTTTGAATCATTTCAAATCAAAGGAACATGAAAGTAAAGTATCAATGAACTACTCTTTTTTTGTAAGAGAAGATTTGCAAACTTGATCTCTTCTGTCCTTAGGACTATACCAAATAATGTTTGTTGAACAAGACAGGGTCCCTATCCTTACAGAAGATGATTCTTGGAAGGTAGCATTTTAAGCACCTTGGTGTGGCTTGGTCAGGAGGACAGAATACAGTCACAATGGCAGCTTCACCTCTGGAAGGCAGCGATGACGTGTTTCCCCAATTTTTAACTGCAAGTAGAAATGACAACTTATTTGTTCAATAATAAAACATTTTTAATGGGGCTCAAAGAGGATTACACCACCAAAAATGATGCTTTTGCATGTTGTGGGTAATGGTAAATGTACGTAACACGTCTGCTTCCTTAAGATGCGCAATTCTACAAAAATGAACCCAAGCACCCTGAAAGAAAAGAAGACAAAAGTGGAAAACCAGGATGCTCTTTTCCCCCTCTGTTCCAACATCTCATTTCTACCTCCTTCCTCAACTTAAAACTGCCATTGCCTTCTACACTTAGATCCAGAGGATCGGGGAATCTTCAGAGGATAGAAAAACCAGGAGAAACCAAGACCCATCTCCTTTCCTGCACGGCAACAGAATCTTAACTTCAGCTGAGCACTTTCCCACCAGGAAGAAAAGACCACACTTCCCAGCCTCCTTTGCAGCCAGGTGTGGCCAGGTGACTAAGTGCTGGCCAAGGAGAGGCTGGCAGAAATGTGTTGGCTCCGACTTAGCTGGCAGGTATCACCTTCTTCCTTCCCACTTCCACTTTCTTGCTGCCTGGCAATCTGACACAATAGCAGGAATTGTAGCTCTTAAGGACCATGAGTCAGCCTTCAGGACAGAAGGCAGAATCATGCCCACCACCACCTTCTGCAAAGATGTCCACTCTGTCAACCATGGATAAGCCACATTACCTGACAAAGGGAAATTAAGGTCACAGATGAACTCAACTTTACTTTTTTCTCCGCAGGACTAGGGATTGAACCCAGAGGGGTTTTACCAGTGAGCTGCATCCCCAATCCGTTTTACTTTTTATTTTGAGGCAGGTTTTACTAACTTGCTAAGGGTGGCCTCAAATTTACAATCCTCCTGCCCCAGCCTCCTGAGTCACTGGTATTACAGGTCTGTGCCACCGCACCCAGTTCAGAATAAACGTTACTAAATGAACTGACTATAAAATAGGGAGATCACCAACCGGATTACCCAAATGGGTCCAATTAACCACAAGAGTTCTTAAAAGTGAAAGAGGGAGACAAAAGAAAACTAGAGAGAGGCAGACTGTGAGACGAGCCAACATGGCTAGCTGTGAAGATGGTGAGGGGCCACAGGACAACCAACATTGGCAGCCTCTAGAAGCTACGAAAGGCAAAGGAACTCATGCCCTCTTAGGGGTCCAGCAGGAATGCAGGCCTGCTGATCCCTTGATTATAACCCATTTTGGACCCCTGACATCTAACAGTAGGATAATAAATGCAAGCTGTTCTGAACCACTGAGTTTGTGGCCACTTGTTATAGCAGCAATAGAAAACTAATACACCAGTCAGGTATTTTGCTGAAGGTAGCAAAGCAAAAAGATGAGGGAAAAACCAGGCCCCTGATAACTGTGGAGCTGCTCCACCAACCCTGGATGACTTCCCTCCAGATATCTCTTATGTGAAAATATAAAGTCTTTGGTTTTTGTACCACTGTTATTTGGATTTTCTTGTATATGAACAAAAACACAACTCCTAATTGTTGCCCCAGAGATAAGAAACTGAGTGGGCTGGGGATATAGCTCAGTTGGTAGAGTGCTTGCTCATAAGTGCAAGGCCCTGGGTTCAATTCCCAGCACTGCAAAAAGAAGGAAAAAAGGAAAGAAAGAAGGAAAGAAGGAGTAAAGGATATATTTAATCCCATCCAACTATTTATTTGGGATCAGAAGTAGAACCCACGTGTCCTAACCCCAATGTGCATGATCTGCTTATTAGAATACAACAGTGGTTCTCAAACTAGCTTCTATCAGAATCACCAGGAGGGCTTATTAAGACACTCTTGGCTGGCCTACCCTAGGTTTTCTGAGCCAGGAGGTTTGTGGGGTTAAGGGACACTTTGAGAATGCCATTGGACCAACCTCTGGTAACTACTCTTTCTTCCCTTTCCAGATCCATAACCAGAGTCCAGCCCTCATGACCACATACTTGGAACATCATGGCAGCGCCTTAGCTGGCGACCTTGTCTCCAATCCTGAGCCCTGACACCTCCTGGCCACCAACTGAACTAATTAATTTTGCTGTCATTATGTCATATTTCTGCTGCAAAACCATGATTGTCCCCATTGTTGATTAAACTAAGTCCAAATTCCTCCTCAGAACTCCGACCTCTCCATGTTTGCCTTCCGTTTTTCCTCTCCACCATACACCATGGACTCTCTCTCACTAGCCCTCCGAAAAAGATCAGAGAAATCAAAGATTTCCTTATTTTATAACCAGGAAGACTGAGAATACCCAGAGAGAGTTGGCCAGGTCGAAGCCTTTGGCAGATCCAAACTGGAAACAAAGGGCCATTCCAATATCCATATGCTCCTGGAGAAGTCAAGCACCCTCCCTCTGGGAACGAGAAACCACGGCCCTTGTTCTGGTTCTGGTTAAGGGAGGCAGCGGTAACTCCATGGAAACTCAGGATGAGGTGAGAACACAATGTGCATTTCAGCTAATTGCTCCAGAAGGGGAACGCAACCAGGAGGAGCTGAGATGTTTGTGTGCTGTTATTCGAAATTTTGAAAGAGAGGGCAAACTTAGAGGAAATTGGCAGAGACTTCGTCCAGCTCCAGCCAAAATGGCATTCTGTCCCTACCTGAAGCTGCAGTGTGCAAAGAAGGGCTGGGGGTGTGGAGGCAGGAGAGGCTGTGGGTGGTGGCATTAACCCCCAGGAGGAAGAGCGATTTCGGCTCAGGGCAAAGGGAGCACCAAGTGATCCACCACTTCTAAGCCTGCCATATTTCATGGCCTTTGCTGTTTCCTCTTGTCAAAATCAGTCTACAAATACATAAATATTAGCGGGGCCCTTGCCAGGGATTCTGGAACCTGTATTTCTTGAGGGCTGTTCTTTAAGAAGGAAAGATTTTCCTCTATTTATAGTACCATTTTCTCCTTTCCATTAAAAAAAAAAAAATTCTCATTCGTGTCGTTGTTCTCACTCTGGCCTCCTTTCTTCCATTTTCTCTTCCTATTCTTGATCTGTGTGAACCCTTCATCACTCTTAAAACGATGCACTGCGACCTGGGTTTTACGTTTCTCACCATATCCTCAGCTGCGCCCTCCTGTAACATCCCTGAGCTACTTGTCTGAGGCTCCTGGTCCTCTCTCACGCACAAGGCCATCCCACCTCCTTGCACACATCCAGGAGACCATTCCTTTACTAATGAATCCTAACAAGTGCTTACTGAGTTTCCTATCACTTGTGGAGAGTCTTGTCCAGCTGAGAAATCAGTGCTCCTTTTGCCTCACCCGCAAGAGCCTGATTTGAGCAGCTCTGGTTAAGAGATTTTAAAATAAGAACACACACACACACACACACACACACACACTCAGACACACACACACAGTCTCAGACACACACACACACACACACACACACCATCACCAGCACCATCAAAAGTTGGCTGGCCATGAGGTGGCCAGGCTGATACAGAGACTTCCTGCCCAAGCCCCTCCTTCCAGGGCCCATCAGAATGGTTTGGAGAAAAGGGATATGACTGAGAAGTTGAACAGAAGTGTAAAAACATTTTTGAAAAAAGGAAGGAAGAAAGGCAAGAACATAAAAGGTAGCGTTTTCATGGAGATCCTCTTTCCTCATGCTCACTGAAGTTTCTTACTCTTAGATCTTCTCTTCCTTCCTTTCTTCACCTGGATACCTGCTGTTTTTGCCTTCTCAGAAACTCAGAGTGACTAATCTCTGCACAATTTAAGTGGGAGGAAGGAGCAACCCTTGCCTTGAATCATTTTGGTGAACTTTATATTCTACTACATGGATTTAATTGTGGGAAGATAACTGGAAGATTTCAATTTTTTGAAAAAGTGTGGTGCGTGTGTGTGTGTGTGTGTGTGTGTGTGTGTTTACAGTCCTAAACAAGAACATGTACCCTCACTGACAACGGAAGGGCTGGTGTATCTCTGGCTGCTGTTCCCAGAACACTGTGCAGGTCTGCGGGCTACAGGGTAACACACCCTGAGAGTGATGGTAATTACCCAGGAGTTATTTAGGGTTTCTTTGTGCAGGGTGTTGGAGGGGAGAGGGGAGCTGACTTGTAAAGGAAATCGGGATGGAAATTCCAGGTGAGCTTCAAGCACCTGGCAAACAGGCATCTCCTCTCAGTCTTTCCTTGTTCTGGCCCAGACTGGGAAGCCATCCTCTCCCTGGCTCTCTCCTGGAATTTCTGTGTGGTCCTGGTCTTACTCAATTAACCTCTCCCCTTCTGCATTTCATCATGTGTGTATGGGGATAGGATCAACTTCAAAGAGGTCCAGGGCCTAATTAATGTTTCTGAGGTACCTTAAGATTCTTGGATGGAAAAAAATAAAACCACCACCTGTATGCATAATCCGAGTCTACACGACAGCAGGTGGAAATTATTACCATGAGCTGTGACTCCATCTCAGAATATTTGGCCAACTCCCCCTCTGGGACATGAGAAATATTAAGTTGGGAAGAGCAAGTTTCTTCTGTGACCTTTGCTGCTGCACCCATGCGGACACTTGCTCCCTCCCCATGTGTATGAGTGTGTGTGTGCGTGTGTGAATGTGTGTGTGTGTGTGTGTGTGTGTAAACCTTGTGTGAGCAAATGAAGGCAATATCATCAGCAATTAAAATTGAGAATGAAATAATAGAAAGTGTAATGTAACTGAAATCTTCAGGAAGGAGAAGCCACTTAAGCAAATGCTTAACTGCTTCCCACCCAGTTCCTCCTGAGGGTCTCAGCTTCTCCTCCCCATCACCCATCCCACAAGCCAGGCTTCTCTTTCCCCTGTTGTTTACCCAGGGCCAGAAAGATCCTGGAACTCAGTGGGAACAAACAGATGTAATAATTCTTCTGAGATCAGGGAAGAAGCACAGTAAGTTCTTAAAATAATCACTCAAAACCTTTACTAATTATCATTGTCCTTCCGACAGTTAGTTTACAAAGAGTCACTAAATGGAACCAGTAATTTGTTTTAAAGCTCTCCAAATGTCATTCATCCTGGGTAAAAAGACAGCACTACCGTATTTGTAAAGGTCTTTCAATGTGATTGTAAGAAATAGTATACAGAATGTCCTTCTTAATGTCCTCAAGCTGGAAGATAGTTTGCTAAGGCCAAAACCTTCATTCATCTCTTTACTTATTTAATACTTATTTATTGAGTTCTCTCTAAGTGACAAGCATGGTGTTTGACCCAAGCTTCAAGAACCCTGGGGGGAGCCAGGTGTAGTAGGACACGCCTGTAATTCCAGCAGCTCAGGAGGCTGGGGCAAGAGGATTGCAAGTTTGAGGCCAGCCTCAGCAACTTAGTGGGGGCCTAAGCAACTTAGAAAGACCCTGTCTCAAAATAAAAAATGAAAAGGGTTGAGGATGTAGCTCAGCAGTTAAGCACCCCTGGGTTCCATCCCCAGTACCTCCCCTGCCCACCTTGGGGCATGTGAGACAAAGTGAACAGATAAGTGGTGAGGATGGACATATAAATTATTTGCATGGCAGGAGGGATAGGAACAAACCATCTTCAAGTTTTATATGATGGAGATATTCTTGGTCAGGAATTTATAAATTCCTCCAAGGGGTATAAGAGGAAAAAGGTTAAATGAAATAAAGTTCAGAGGCTGTCTGATCTTCACACTTCCTGTGCTGGATGCCTCAGGACCTGTTACCTATCTCTAACTTCCAACCACAGAATCTGCTTGATCTCCCTGCTCTGCCCATCACTATTCTCTACATAACACGAGTTGGGACTCTGGAAACAATCCCTGAGTGTTGAATTCAGACGTGATCAGGTGATGTATGAGTCTCCACAAAAACAAACCCAATGTATGTGTAGAAAATACCATAAATTATATGAGTATATGAAGAGATTCTTTATAAGGAATTGGATCCCAAGAATAGAGGTTGGCAAGTCTGAAGTCTGCAGGGTGAGCCAGCAGCCTGACCCAGGAAAGCCAGTGTGCAGTTCCAGTCCAAAGGCTGGCAGGCTGGAGACCCACGGGAGCCCAGGTTCCAGTTCAAGTCCAGACCCAGGAAGGCCAGATGCAGACCAAAGGCAGTCAGCTAGAAAATCCTCTCTCTCTCTCTCTCTCTCTCTCTCTCTCTCTCTCTCGTTTTGTTTTGTTGTTTTTGTTGTTGTTGTTGTTGTTGTTGTTTTGGGTACTGGGGATTTAACCCAGGGGGCTTATCACTGAGCCACAACCACAGCCCTTTTTATTTTTTTACATTTTGAGACAGAGTCTCACTAAGTTTTCTTAGGGCCTCACTAAATTGCTGAGGCTGGCTTCGAACTAGCAATCCTCTTGCCTCCGCTTCCAAGTTGCTGGGCTTACAAGTGTGCACCACTACAACCAGCAAGAGTCCTCTCTTGCTTGGGGAGAAAGCCAGTGTTTTTTTTCTAATGAGAGTACCTGCTGATTGGATGAAGCTCACCCACATAAAGGAGGGCAATCTGTTTCACTCAAATTGACCAATTTAAAGGTTAATCTCATCCCAAAACACTCTCACAGAAATATCCAGAAAAACGTTTGACCAAAATATCTGGACACCTTGTCAACCAAGTTGATGCATAAAATTGACCATCACGGATAAAAGACCCTACACTAACAATACTTTTTTAATTCCTTGTACCATCTTTCCCTATAAGTGTATTCATAATTATCTTTCTTCATCTCCATTTCATAAACTTACAGAAAAAATAAAATATACATGATGAGTGAGCAACTTAAGTTACCCCTATGAGCCTTATTCTACCTGCTGCCATCTTGGACATACTGTCATATCATTTAAGTGTATTTTTTAAATGCCAAAGACACTAGGTCCAAAAGCGTTCCCCAAATCTATAACACTTCTTCAATGCTACAATGAAAAATAAATAACTAACTAAACTCCTGGAACCTGAGCAGCAACACACTGCCCATGTCCCACCCAATATCTTATACTGAAATCAAGAAAATGTCAGTGACTCAAAAAGTGCCTGGCCAGTTCATCTCTGGGTGCTCCATGTAGACGAGGGGAGGAAGTGGAACGTAAACCATGGGCACTCCCTGCTTTCAGAAAAACCTCCTGGCTTTGGGACAAAATAGCACACTGTCACCGGAAAGCTTCACCACGCCCATTTAAGCTGCAAGTTCATTTGACCCTTTTAATAAAAGGGAATAAATATTCATGATTTTTTACTGTCCATCTGTTGACAATGTTGTGACATTGACAGATGAAATTATACAGTGTGGTCATTTACAGCAGATTATGGACTTCTGGCAGCCTTATCAATGTGGTAGGTAGTCAATAAAGTAACCCTTTATGCTAAGTGATGTAAATAATAAATAAATTATTTCGATAATTACTCAAAACATATGTATATATACACACATACACACGTACATACATATATGCATGCATATATGGCTGAGCACTTATTTTGTATCAGATTCCAATGGGAATGCAAATGTGACCACAAAATCAATCCTAGACAAAGAAATACAGAGTCCAGTATGTGATAAAAAGACAAACCAACACCAAATCAAAATACCAATGTGAGGGACGCCCCCCCAGGGAAGACTAGGGTAGTTGACTCAGAGGTACCAAAGAAAGAGAATTGCCTTTTCCTAAATTGCCTTATTTCCATCATCATCCTACAGATCACACCTAATGTATTTTCACAAGGGATATCCAGTGGTTGTATTCCAGAGTCATTGCCATGATCAATTGATGAATAGACATGAGCATGCTGGAAAAGGCACTGACTATAGTCCTGGTAATGAAGTATCAGCGATAACGAAGCATTTCCATGGGTGGCATCTCAGGTTGAATACCAATAAATTATGTTTTTATCTCAACAACTTTGAACTAAGAATGATATAATATCAGAGTTGGCAATCACACCGTCCTTCGCTGGTACACTGCAACCTACTTAAGACCTACACGACATCCCTCCCTGACTGACAACTTCATATTCTGCAGGCCACAAGAAACTCTTCCCCAGCGGCATCTGGTGTCAGCTTTGATGAGAGTCAGATCTTCACATTTAAAGTGATATAAGGCCCAGCAGAAAAATATTCTCATCGGGTGTACCCCATGACATCCCCAAGGGGACATCCTAAACCATCAGGGACCACCCTCAGTCGCAGGCTGCTGTGGGTGACAGGAGGCCCTGCCTGCACACCTATTCACATACTTCCAGAGCTGTGGCTCTTATGCACAGATGTCAAATCAAGAAACATAAAACCTTGAAGTGGAAATGTTCTTTCAAACAGGCTAATTGCACAGATGAGGAATCCGTGCCGCAGTAACTTGCCCTAAGTAGCAGAGTTAGGAAATGGTGAAGCCAGAACTACATTCCCCACTTCCTTACTCCTTCCAGTCTATCAGATCTGTAAGTGGAATATTCAAGATGCTAACTCCCGAAGAGAGCTATTAACAAACACCATTCCAATGATCTAACACCCCGAGCCAGTTTACAACTGGATTGTTCTTATGTGAACAGATAACATTTCACATAAAAAAAAAAAAAAAAAAAAAAACAGTCTTCTGAAAGAAACTGGGACTACTGGAGCTGATGTGTGGAGAACAGGAATGGTCAGACAGTGGGAAACATGTAAGATCCCTGAGAGAAACATAATCCCCTAAAAAGCCTGAACTCCTTGAAGACAGGAATTATGAGTGATTAATTTTTATCCACAGTGCTTAGGAAGGCCTGACAATAGACATTCAATAAAGCTTTGTGTGCCAAATGAGTGGCTGTATGTAGGACAAGTCTCAAAACAACACTGAATGAGAGCGATAATCACATGAATGTGTCACACTGAGCACCGCACCTCCTGGAAGGTTGCAGTATTCACCAAAATGAAGAGAAGCTGCTGGCATTTGTGCCTGGAATGCTCTACACCACACCTCATTGATCTGAAAGTCGATGGCCTTCTTGGGAAAGAAATAGAATGTTTCAGACAGGGCAAAGTCATTTCTCTCTTTCTTTCAGATCTGCTGTAAAATTCACATTTGCCCACCATGGACATAACCATTTCTCTTGTCATGAGTGTGTGACTTCCGCTTCTAGCTCAGTGTTCATCTTTTCTTAAATGACCGGAGAGAGCGTCAACCCTACCAACTGCAAATAAACGTTGGTGCTTATTTACACTTTCAGGAATTAAGCACCACTGCTTAGAGAACTTCGAGAATTTGGCCAAATTTAACATACAACTAGATGTCAGCTAGCTTGTAAAGCACAGCTGCCTACTGTAAAATAGACAACCGTCCAAGGGAGTCCTTGAGCAAATAAGGGTCATTTGTACTGCTGTCATCAATGGCACTAAGACCCTGGATTGTCCTTGATGTTGGCTCGTAAGCACCTGTTACAGGTTCTCAACATGAACTGAAGCAAAAAGGGGGAGAATGACATTATGATTAAGAGTCAAGATTTGAAAGACATAAAACATCATGGAAAAACCTTCCTGATGCCAATTGTATAAAACCTTAAAAGTGTATGAGTTCTGAGTTCCAGTTATCTAATACAGCGTAGCAAACATCTCCCTCCAAACCTTAGAGGCTCCACACAACACATTTATTTTACTGATGAGTCCAAAATTTGGACAAGACTTCAGGGGAACAGGGCCTCTCTCCACTTGATGTCAGCTGGGACAGCTCAGAGGTGGGGCCTGGAATTGTCTAAAGTCCTGCTCAGACACTGATCTGACGGTTGAGGTTGTCTTTGGACTGGGAGTCTTTGTTCCCTTCCATGTGGATCTTTCCACACTGTCTTCCTTTCCAGGTTAATTTGGGCTTCCTCTCAGCACAGTCTCTTATTGAAGGGTAAACATCATAAGAGATAGAAAGCCAAGAAGGAGCTGATGCACATTCTCTGAACTGCCATTTTGTTTTGTTTTGTTTTGTTTTGTTTTGTTTTGTTTTGTTTTAAAGACAACCTCGCTAAGATGCAGAGGCTGGCTTTGAACTTGTGATTCTACTTCAGCTTCCCTAGTCACTGGGATTACAAGGCATGCACTTCTTAACCCCCTAAGTCACACTGGAGCACTGCAGCCCCAGGCAGACCAAGATTCAAGGGGAAGAAGCACAAAATTCTCAGTGGATTAGTATCAATGTTACTTTCTTAAAAAAAAAAAAAAAAGAAGAAGAAGTATAATGGGCTATATATTGATGTTGCCCATCTTTGGAATACATTCTGTCAGACTGAGAGATGTAAGTTCCTTCGAATTCATATCTAAGTTGGTGAAAGTCACAAATCCCTAACTGACTACAGATATTCTCTATGTTCCACAGACTCATTAGATAGCTGTAAAAACAATGAAGTTTCTGAACTTAAGCAAAATAGCCAAAAAGACCAATAAATGGAAAAGCAAGACATCACAGGGCTTGAAAGAACCTGAGAAAGGATTAGTTTCTTGGTTTTGCTTTTGTTTTTGTTTTTTGTTTGTTTGTTTTTCAATGCTGGAGATTGATCTCAGGGCTTAATGAATGCTAGGCAAGTGCTCTACCAGGCTGGCCTTAAACTTGTGATCCTCCTGCCTCAGCCTCCTGCCTAGCTGGGATTATAGACATGTCGCACCACACCAGAAAACCCTTTGCATTTTAAGACCGGGAGGCATTAGATCACGGGGCTAGCTTCCTGGACATTTGATATTCACACCTGTGTTAGTCAATATCCACTACTGGTAACAAATATCTGAGAGAAGCAACTTATAAAATGAAAAGGATTATTTTGGCTCAGTTCTGGAGATTTCAGCCCATGGCCAGTTGGCCCTGTTGCTCTGGAGCCTGTGGTGAGGCAGTGCATCATGGCAGAAGTTTATGGAGGAGCAAATTATTCACCTCGAGTCTCCAATGTGATAGAGAAGAATGGAGTAGGCCACAGAACTCTCTTTGAGGTCACAACCCCCATGACCTAGGACCTTCCACTGGGTCCTACCTCCTAAAGACCAAAAGTGCCACAGGCTGAGACCAAGCCTTTAACACTTGGCCTTTGGGAGACATTCCAGATCCAAACTGTAGAATACCTTTGTGTCATCTCCTCCCATGGACGGAAGCCTGAATTTGTGGCTTCTTTCCAACAAACAGTATGTAGCAAAACTGATGGACTGTCATTCCCAAGGCTAGGTTACACACAGGCTTGCTTCCCGACTTTACTCTCTTCCTCTTTCTGAAGGCCAGCTGCCACACTGTGAGTTCCTTAGGAAGAGGCCCCCCCAAAGGACAGAAGTCTCCCAAGAACCACACGAACAAACTCAGACCCTTCCCCTATTGAACTGTTAGATGACACCATAGCTTTGATTGACAGCTTTACTGCAAACACATGAAAGGATATGGGCCAGAGGCATCAAGCTTCTCCTGGATTTAGGACCCCAGAAACAAGCTGTGTGTTAATGAGGATTTTTATTTTTATTTTATTTTATTTATTTATTTATTTTTATTTTTTGGTACTGGGGATTGAACTCAGGGGCACTCAACCACTGAGCCACATCCCCAGACCTATTTCGTATTTTATTTAGAGACAGGGTCTCACTGAGTTGCTTAGGGCCTCGCTAAGTTGCTGAGGCTGGCTTTGAACTGGCGATCCTCCTGCCTCAACCTCCCAAGTGCTGAGATTACAGGCATGTGCCACTGTGCCTGGAAGTTTTTATTATTTTTAAGCCACTAAGTTTTGGAATAATTTGGTCTATAACAATAGATGATATTATAGGCTGAATTATGTCCCCTTCTCACCCAGGATTCCTAAGTTGCATGCCTAACCCCCAGTATGCTTCACAACATGACTGTATTTGGAGATAAAGCCTTTAAAGAGACATTAGGATGAGCTCTAGTCTTATCTGACTGGTGTCCTTATAAAAGGCAGAGACCCTGGAATGTGTACACATAGAGAAAAAGCCATGAGAGGACTCAAGAAGGCAGCCATCTGCAAGCCAAGGAGAGAAGCCTCCAGAGAAACAGCCCTGCTGCCATCTTGATCTTGGACTTCCAGCCTTCAGCATTGTTGTTACATATTCACACATGTACACGATATGATTTGGCCAACATCACCCTTCATTGTGAGAGAATAAATTTCTATTGTTTCAGCACCCAGTTTATGATACCCTGCGTCAGCAGCTCTAGCCAACTGATGCCAACAACTACCAAGCCTTCTTACTATATGGATGATGTGGTGAAGCATCTCACCTCATGACAACTAGCCAGTGGGTAGTCAAATGGCATGCATTCAACCACCTGTGTGATCATCATTGTCAACTACCCTTTCTGGAAGTCAATCTCCTCACCTGTAAAATGAAAGCTTATACTAGATGAGGGGTGAGAATAAGAGGGACCTTGTCTGGAGGCTGCCGGTCTGTAGATAACATTTATTGGCATACTGCCAGAACCCTTTGTCTGCATATGTCTCTGGTTGCTTTTAAACTATAGCAGCAGTATAAGAGGTGAGTAGTTGCAGCAGAAACGGTGTGGCCAGAAAATCTTATAATATTTACTAACTGGCTCCTGACAGAAGTTTGCCTGCCAACCCCAGGACTTTGTAATTTCCAAGGAATCATAGGGTTTTAAATGTGTACAATCCTGCATGTATGAATATGCTATGATGAATCACACCAATGTATTTAACTATAATAAGTCAATAAAATTTTTTTATTTTAATTTTTAAATTTTTACAACCCTGGGAGTCTAGAAACTCGAACCCCTGACATCCAGTATGGCTGTCTCTAGGCTGGACCAGTGTTTCTCCAAGGCTGAGTCTTGGACCAGCAGCATCAGCATCACTGGGAATTTGTTAGAAATTATCAATTTGAGGAGTGATATTGGCCAAATGATATTTCATTGTGTGCAGGTATAAATATGTAAGATCAAATCCCACCATTACCTACAAGTAGAATACACCAATAAAAAATCTAGAAAAAAATGCAAATTATCAGCTCCCCCTCCAGATTCACTGAATCAGAAATTATTGGGTAGGATCAGAGATCTGAAGTGAGGTTTTTTTGGTTTTTGTTTTCTGTTTTCGGGGGTTTCTTCAGTGCCGAGGATGGAACCTAGGATCTTACACAGATTAGGCACATACCTGTTACTGAACCACAACCCCACCCAAGATGTGAGTTTTAATAAGCCCTCTGTACACTGATGGGAATCTTGCTATTGCGTTAAATTCCCAACTCACAAGTATTGCACAAAAAATTAGGTAAGAATTATTTCACTCTTTAAAAAATAAAAAAGAGACAAATCAAAATAGTGCTTATAGAGAAAACAGAAAGACATTTTAAAGGGCATAATTTGATGGTTCCTAGAGAATGAAAACTAGAAAATATATATTAAATAATAATGATAATAAGAATATAGTGGTTTGATCTCTATCACTTATTTCTCTTTGTGGAATTAGTAAAAAGTAAGCCAGAGCTGTAAACCAACCCCCATGTACACTTTAGCAGCCAGTTAAAACCATCCTCTAAATTAAACAGCCTGACAATGCTAATCTCCCCCAAGGAGAAAAGCACTTTGCATTGTTTACACAGCATGCTAAACAAAAGGCAGATTCAAGTGATCACTCCAAGACCCAGAGAATGATGTCTAATTTTGATTTATATATTGGAATTTACCAAAATAATTTCAGGGCATTGACTATGTTTTCTAAGTGTAAAAAGCTCAAAGAAAAAAGAAAGAAACAAAGAAACAGGAAGTCATGACACCTACGCACTCAGAAGAGGAATCCCAGGACCAAAAAACCATTTCCTGCCTCGCAAGGTAGCAGAAATTTCTCTTCTTTATCTAAAATCCAGTTCCTGCACCACTCAGAACCAAAGCTAAGCCAGAATATTGGTTCAAAATATTGGCAGAATAATTCGATTTCATCTTTTCCTTGAAAAATGCAGCCCTGCAGCTGAGTCCCCCTCTGATCTTCCTGCATGACCCAACAGAACAAGCAATCAGCCTTCCATTACTACCTGGAAAACCCTTGACCCATTCCAAGCTGACCTCCCTAGCTGACCTTGCTTGGCCTGTGTGGCCCCTGGAATCTCTACCACCAACTCTGACCTAGGAGGGGTAAGATCATGCTGTGTGTCCAGACCCAATCCTGGTGCCCTTCCTCAACATTCAAGGACACCGAGCTTTGATCAGACTTGGCTGGAAATCCATGAACACACCCAACAGCATGGCTTCATTTTCCTGAGCCCTGATGGCCACAATATAAAGGCAAAGCAAGGGTTTGCAATTATTGGTGCACTTGGGAATGTGAAGAGAGCCATACATTACTTAGGACAGTACATTCTTTTTCACGACTTGCATTTTTTTCTCTGGTGTCAGAGTTCTAATGTTCTGTATGAAATTGGGAGTGATAAGCAGCATACTGACCTGGGTTTGAATGGTTCAATCAGGTCAACTTCTATGTGTCAAATAAGGAAGTGACTGTCTCCTCAGGGAGGTGGTTCAATCTAGTGAAGTTTTAGGGGTATTTGCTGATTATTGTGACCACTTCTTCTGACAAAAATTGATACCATAAGATGCACTTGTCCCTAAATGAGAAACAAACAGGAAACTTGGCTAGTGACCATGATGCCAATAGATATCATGGCGGAACACCCAATGGTTGTTGGTAGTGTACCTACACTCCAGTTCAACCAGTGCTTTTATTATCTGGTAGAGGGACAATAGTCTTAGATTCCCTTGTGCTTTCCTTTCCAAAAACAAAAACAAAAAGATTAAGAAGCCATCCTTGTATAAGACAGTACAGACACTTTGGAAGTTTCTTGCCAGAGGTTAAATCTGAACCATCTATCCCACTCCCAGGTATTCACCCAGATAAAAATATTTACCCAAATGAAAGCATATGAACGTAGAAAGACTTGTACGTGGATGTTTGTAACAACTTTGTTTATTACAATCAAAACCCAGAAATAATTCAAATGTCTATCAACAGGTGAATGGATTAAAAATTATGATATATTCCTTCTCATGAAGCATCACTCAGCAATATAGAGGAATGAATTACTGAATTATTGAACACATGAATTATGGCACTGATCTGTCTCAGAAAAATCCCACTGAGTGAGCAAAGCCAGAGAGAAGAATACAAAACTGTTCATAAAACTCCAGAAACTAATCTATAGTGACAGAAAACAGATCTCTGGTTACCTGGGCATGGGTGGGCTCTGGAGAAAGGAGGGGCAGAAGGAAGGAGGGTAACAAAGGTATGAGGAAGGGGTGGGGAGGTTCACTGTCTTGATGGCAATGAAGGTTTCATGAGTGACCAGATTTGTCAAAACCTCAAATTGCACATCTAAACATGTACAATTTATTGCATGTCACCTCTTATTAGAGGTGTGATCGTTTCCCTCCTTGAATTGGAGACAGAGAATCTGCAAACTGGCCATTCACTAAGCATTTGGGGAAGTCAGGTTCCATGTCCCTTCTAGAATTCTGAATTGTTTTATGCTGAGAAATCTGGTCTCTCTCACTCTGTGTTCCTTATCGCCATCCCCAAGTCCAGTTGAACAGCAGGAGAACAGATCACCTATATTTTTAGCTTCTGAGGTTCAGCCTCCTATGACATCTTCTCTCCAGGCAAATGTTTCTTTCCTTCCTGCAAAGATGAAGAAGGGGACAAACCTGATGGATGACATCAAGATGCCAAAATGCCCACAAGCCCCAGTCTTCAGCAGGAATTTACCTGAGCTGAGTAATGGACCTTCTGAGTGGGTTTAGTCTAGACTGCAAAGTGGGGGGAGGGGGGGTGTCGGTCTAGTGAGAGGAGGGAGAGACACCTGGGAAGAGGGGCCCCCCCAGGGCCCATCCTGGGGAGACTTGTCCTTCTAACCTCATAGGAAAGCCCCTGCTCACCAAGCTATCTCTTACTCAAGAAGGGTTCCCCAGGAAAATGCCAGTCTGCGCCAAGCAGCGGGTTAGCTACAGGCATTTGACTTATGCACTTAACCTTGGGGTTTGCCAGCAACAACAAGCCCCATGCATTCTCACAAGTCTCTGAATTAACATTAACTTGTGCATCTCAAAGCCAGATGGCCCTTCTGGCCCCTCGGGGTTACCACGATAACCTCCTTTCACCTCTTGATATTCCATGGCTCCCATCCCAGGCTAGCCCCAGATGAACCTCACCTATCAGAAAACGATGAGACATCTTGATACAGGTCTTATCCCAGATGAAGGAAGCCAATTTGCCATTCAGGATGTTAGGCTTTTTTCGCAACTCAAGATTCCAAATCAAGCCCAAATGTGGATTTGGGTGGGTTCACACCAAAGGACAAAGAAATCATGGCACTTTTCATATGTCTTGAGTCCTCTAAAACTGTGGATCTGTCTTTTAGTGGGGCAGGAGAAATGTCTGATTCTCCATCCTAAATCCAAGCACAACCATGGGAAACCATAGATTTTGCTATTTGGTAGTTTCTCTGATCTGGCTTATATGTGCTTGAGCATCTCACTGAGGAAGGGAGCCCTCCAGAAAAATCATTCTGATGCTTGCTCAGTCATTGCCAAAGCTCAGAAAATTATAGGAACCAAAAGCAGCTTACCGTACCAAAGGTTCATTTCACATATTGAGTATAAAAGAATGGTTCATAGCCTGAGCCCTATGACCACAGGGAAATATTTGGCAATGTCTGGGACCTTTTTTGCTTGTCACAACTAGGGTAGAGGACACTTCTGGATCAAGACCAGAGATGCTGCTAAACATTCTACAGTGCACAGGATGGTCCCCCAATACACACACACACACACACACACGCACACGTTCAACAAAGAATATTCTGTCCCAAAGTATCAAAGCTACAAAGGTTGAGAAACCTTGATGCACAATGGGAAGTTATGGATCTTTCTAGGGACTCTCCAATTTTAGGGGAAAATAAGCCACCTCCATTTCAAATTCAGTTTTTAGGATGTTGTTTTAGGCAAAACATCTAATTATTTGCCTTGATTTCCCATGTCTGCAAAATGGGAACATTCCCCTGTCATTTCTTCCTCCTTTCTCTCTCTTCCTCCCTGAGAGCTGCTAATGAATGTTTGCCAAGTACTTTGAAGATTCTAATTACTGTTATCCCCAGGACATCAGTTCAAGATTGCAGGGCACCCAAGAGTCCTGCAGACGATGAGATACTGAGCTCAAGGAGCCAGTCCTGCCATGGTTGTTGCTATTTATCATTCTCCAAGGGCAGTATCAAGCCCTTAGGCTTGAATTACTCAAAGTCAAATTACTCAAATCGAGTCTAGAATCTGCTGAAGGAAACCGAGGGTTCTCACAATTAAACCCCAGCCTTTCCCCAAGTCAGGGACATAGGACTTCAGCTGAGAGCTTCGAGGGGCCAGCAAGTCAGATTCAGAAAATCTTAGCAGGTAGCCAGCATTCCACAAGCCAGGGCTGATGACTGCTTTGTGCATAATTCAGATAAAATGTAAAATAAAACTGGGGATACCTCAATTTCAGGTTGCCAACAGGATGCAATACATCAAGAAATTTTTGCCAGGCGTATGCCTGAAATCCCAGCGACTCAGGAGGCTGAGGTAGGAAGATTGCAAGTTCAAGGCCAGCCTCAGAAATGTAGCAAGGCCCTAAGCAATTTATCAAGACCCTGTCTCAAAATAAAAAAATAAAAAGGGCTGGGAATGTGACTCAGTGATTAAGGGCCCCTAGGTTTGATTCCCTGTACCCCCGACCTAAAAAAACAAAGAAAACTTTTTCAGTGCCTCCCGTTTAGCAATCACTAACCATTAAAAAAATTTGATAGTTCCAGCTGGGCATCGTGGTGTGTACCTGTAATCCCAATGGCTTGGGAGGCTGAGGCAGAAGGATCTCGAGTTCAAAGCCAGCCTCAGCAAAGGTGAAGTGCTAAGCAACTTAGTGAGATCCTGTCTCTAAATAAAATACAAAATAGGACTTGGATGTGGCTCAGTGGTTGAGTGTCCCTGAGTTCAATCCCCAGTACCAAAAAAAAAAAAAAAAATTATATTTCTGGCTAGCAGGTAGTAGCCTTAGATTCAACATCCAAACACACTTGTCTATAGTGAAGATGAGCCTCCACAAATATCTCCACCCTCATCACCACATCCTGACGCTGTGTACCTCTCTGTTTGGAAATGATGGCACACTGTGGCTCACAGGCCTGTGGGGATCAACCCACACATGCTATTGTGAGAGTTGCAGTGAGAAGCAGCCATCGGAGGACATGGTGTCTGTCCTCACCAACCATCCAGCTGACTTGAGAAGTCAAATGGCAGCAACCTCAGTGCTGGGCCTGTTCTTAAGCGGTATGGTTGACATAGAGGAAGGACTTGAAAGTGGGTAGGAATGTGTCTTCAGGTCAAGAAACATAGGTAGAAGTTCTGGGAAAGTTGAAGAAGACCCCCTAAGCCTTCCTTCTTAACCCCCAACCAACCATAAGATCCTTCAGATTTCCCAGGCACAATTTGACCACAAGATAAGGGGCCTGGTTCTGGCTTGGGTTCTGTTGTTCCCATTGCTCAAATGCATGACCATTGACTACAGCATGTGTCACTCACCTGGAACCGTGGTTCTGAAATCTGAGGCCTGAGATTCTGCATCTCTAACCAGTTCCTGGGTGGTGGCAGTGGTGCTGGTCTGGGTACTTCACTTTGAGATCCTCTGAATTAGAGTACGGTTAGATAATTAGAAAATCCATCACCACTTTTGGGAAAATCATGACTGTGGTTTAGGTGGGGTCTGAGTGTGTCTCCCCAAAGGTTCACATGCTACATTAGTCTTCTGTGTGATGTTAACAGGTGACCTAGCAGGAGATCATTGGGTCACTGAGGGCACTGTTCTCAGAAGGGATAAAAGTCATTCTCACAGGACCACAAGTTAGTTCTTGCAAAGGGGTTGTTATAAAGAGAGGAATGCTTATCCCTTTGCCTCCCTCTCACCTCCTGTCTCTCAATGTAGCACTTCTGCCACTGTAATGCCATCTATCATGAGACCTTCCCCAGAGCCCAACTGATTCCAGTACCATATCCCTGAACTTGCAGAACTCTGAGCTAAATAAGCCCTTTTTCTTTAGAAAGTTCCCAGCCTCAGGTGTTTTGACACAGTAACGGAAAATGGACTAATACAATCATGTAGCATGCACACCCAATCAAAGGCGGCCAGGAGCATCAGCTCTCAGTGAAGCTGTGTATTACAAATCTGTTAGTTATTACATCATTTTTCTAGGTATTCAACATCAGGGACTCAGGAAATCTCCAAGACCCAGTTCAAATAGATAAATATGTCTTGAACTTCTGCCAGGTACCAGGGGTTTTATCATGATATCATCCCACTGAAATTTTCATCTCATTTTGATGGGATAAGTGATGCCAAAATGCTTCTTTGAGCTGATATAAAGGAAAGGAAGAGGTGAACATGGATCTCACAAGAGATTTTAAACATCCACACACACATATGCCAACACACCCTGAAGTGACCTAGCACAGGAAGGGGTGGAGGCCTGAAAAGGGACCTAAGAGAAAAAACAACCCAGGGCAGACAACAGATAAACTGCTCTGTGGTTAGGTCCAGACCATAGGAATTGAATCAGTTCTGGAAAGTGGTTACCTCCCAGATCTGCTTGGTTCTCATCGTGTACATTTTTTTCTTTTTTTTTTTTTTTTTTTGGTGCTGGGAATTGAACTCAGGGGCACTTAACCACTGAGCCACATCCCCAGCCCTATTTTGTATTTTATTTAGAGACAGGGTCTCACGAAGTTGCTTAGGGCCTTGCCTTTGCTGAGGCTGGCTTTGAACTCACCATCCTCCTACCTCAGCCTCCCAAGCTGCTGGGATTACTGGTGTGCACCACTGTGCCCGGAAAATCATCGTGTACATTTTTGACCAGCATTTTCTTCATTTTTAGGGCTGCTTAGCGGGAACAGCACCTTCTGCGACTTTTGACATTTGACAGAACCTCCTATGGAATGTCCACGGAAGAGAGATCCTTCCACCTGTGGCAGGTACAGAGTCGCCCCCGCAGTGCACACCAGAGCTATTCTCTGCCAGCAGCGCTACTTTTATTTCTTTTTAATGAGGGAAGCTGAAAAATACATTCACCAGCTGAAACTGCCAGGGAAATTTGAGACAGCACATGCAATTATTAACTCAGTCGAAATGTATTATTAATAATAATGCTCCGCTCTGTTGTAGCATTTTCGGGCTTCAAAGCCATTTACAAACATCAACTAATTAATCCTTACCTCAGCATGGTGAAGTAATTAAGTATCATTATCCCCATTTTGCAGAGGGGGAAACTGAGGCACCCAGAGGTGAAGGGCCTTGCCCGAGGCCACAGAAAGGACGTATTCTCAGAATCACGAGCGCTCTCTGACTTCCACTTACACACCCGAGAGCTCTCACTCCTGGGGGAAAGTGAAGCCTCCTGCAGGAGACACCCCCAAAAAACAGCATTGGTGGAGAATATCCCTGGCCCCTGCTTTTCACAGCACCTCCCCACAAATAATCAGAATCGTATTTTATTTTTTAGTGTTTTCCTTCCTCATTAATTTTTTTTAAAGCGCTCTGACTTGAGGGAAAATGCCAAAGCATTTTAATGATGTATGAAATAAAAAATAATAATAATAAAAGCTTCTGCCCACACAGAGAGAACACAAGCCTGGTTCTTGAGGGGGTGCTTTTCCTTTTCCCTCTCGGGCTGGAACTCGCTCCCTTTCTGAGCCAGAAATTTTTTTTTTTTTTAAAGAAAAGAAAATGAGCATTGGAACCTTGCAGTCTGAGACACAAGAGCAGAGCTTGGTCTCCACGGCCTTCTACATACCCAGCCTCGCTTCCCTTGTCCTGAGCCTTCCTTAGAGACACCAACCCCAACAGAAAAGTTCACTTGGGTTTGGGGGCTGGGGCTGCTTTTGCTTTTACTTTGGTTTTTCTTAGATTCTGCTGAATTTTCTCTCCTCCTCTCTTCTGTTTTCAAATCTTCCACAGGAAAGGTGAGGGCTGGCCTAAGTCCCCCACCCTCACCCCAAAGGCTCTGTGGTTGGTAGTTACAGGGATGAGACAGACTGAAAGATCAAAGTGGCACGTCAGCATGTCACAGAAGTCCACAGGGCCTTCTGAGCCAGCAGTGAATGTCTTCATGGGTTTCCAGGGCCCCCCCGCACCGGTCCCTGCAGCCATGGCAGTGAGCTTGGCCAGCACGTCTCCTGGCCTTCCAATTGACCACTGAGGATGGATGGGGTGGCAGGGCATCTGCTCCCAGGAGCAGGAGCCCCCAGTCCAGCTTAGGCTTTCCTCACACATCAGTGCCACTCCTGAGTCTGTCCACCAGGGTCACTGTCCCTGTCCCTGTGGGCTCGTCAAGTCATTTCCAATAACTCCGAAAACCCCACACCATTTAAAAGACACTTACAAAATTGTTTTTAAAAGGCAAAGTAAGATTTTAGTTTGAGATTAGGGAAGCATACTTAGGGAATAAAACTTTAAAGAAAACCATGGAAATAAATATAAGAGAGAATAATGGTTGCTTTGGCGGTGTGGGAAGCTTCTGGGGTGACTGGGTTTTCTTAATCAGTGTGGTTATGAAGGTATTAGCCTTATAATTCAGTTATAAATGATCCATTTTTATAGAATTTACATCTCTGTTATGTTCTACCTGTCAGTGTCCTCACCTGCACCCTGCTCCCCACCAGGTTGACATTCCTATGGCACTGTAAGACCCCACACATGCCTACTGCTATTTTCTCTTTGCTTGACCCTCTCCAACCAGATTCTGAGCTCCCATGCCTATTCATCTTCCTATCTTTGGGCCCAGCAGAGAGACCTCTACAGAGTAAGTCTTCAGACACTGTTAAACAGATGAGATGAAATGCTTAGGAGGCTTTTCCTAGATGGTTAGGCTGAGTGAATGCAACAAGCAGAAAAAGTAGGACGTGTTAAGCAGACTTTAAATGCAGGAAATTGGGTGTTTTCAAAACCCCTTAAACAGCTAAAGAAGAGGCCCAGGGTCTGAACTCCAAGATTGGGGCTGATCGCCTCAAGCCAGGCTTATTCATTTGTCCCTATAGAAATCCAGTCTTGCCCAGGATCCAAGAGGAGCCAGTACGGTGGTGCACACTTGTATCCCAACAACCCAGGAAGCTGAGGCAGGAGGATCAAAAGTTCAAGGCCAGCCTCAGCAGTTTAGCAAGGCCCTAAGCAACTTAGCAAGACCCTGTCTCAAAATTAAAAATAAAGAGGCTGAGTGGCGCAGTTGTTAAGTACCCCTGAGTTTAATCCCTAGTACAAAAAAAAAAAAGGATACAAGGGAAGACTCATGCTTTGGGGAAAAATAAAAACAAAAAACAAAAAATCCCTCTGAGTGCAGCATCCAACTTCTTTGGTGTCTCCTCCTACACTGACATGCCTAGTACTCTGGGAATGCGGGGAGGTACAGCAATGGCTGTACCCAACAGACTATAGCCAGATCTGCCCTGATGGTGCATGTCATGAACTTCAAGTGTAAATGCCCCTGGTGACCAGTGCCCACCAGCTGGCTGCCCATTGTCCCCACCTGGCCTGCATGCGCCCTGCTGGCTCAAGCTGTCCCTCAGGTCCTCCCACTCACAAACTCTACTATTTCTCCAGTTCACTGGAACTGTCTTTGTCTTCAGGAAGCCTCCTCTGAAGCCCTGCGCTCAGCACTTAACTCCGTCACCCCAGGACCCCAAGAAATGGAAGCATCTGTCTTCATGTCTGTCTCTCTAGACTATGAGAACATCAAGGGCAGAAGTGTATAGCCTTCATTTTGGCATGGAGCCAGCACATAGTGGGTATTCAATAAGTGTTTGTTTAACCTACACACAGGTGAACCATAGATCAGCCCTGCCTTTTAGTGAGATGGGTACACCAAGCCCGGCTCTTCCTATCTCGTTTACCTTCTTTCATACTGACCTTCTCCACATCGGTGCTTCCCCAAGCAGCCCAGAACCAGGACCAGCTGGTGAGATTTTAAAGCACAGGTATCTAAGCCCCCTGTCAGAGATCCAAAAAAAAATCCTCCCTCACGTAACTCTGATGCATAACCAAGTTTGGAGACCATTGCTTATGTTTGGTCAGAGAAATTTGAACCGACGTGAAAATGGTGCTTCAGGAGAAATGGAAAAGAAGTAGTGACATTCACATAAAACACAAGACATGCCTTGGCCAGAGGGAGGGGAAAGAAACAAAAAATCTTGTCATGAGCGCTGGAATTTTAGCTTTTTAGCGCAAACAACCTCAAGCAAAATAAATTTTGTTAAAGACTTGGTGCAAAAATCCAGAGCACCTGTCAACGGAACCATTTCTTCTTTTTCAAGAAGACAGAAGAAAAGAAAAAAGTAGTCCGTGTCCTTAACTAAAGCCTACAAACTTGAGGCTTTGGTAAATGCCAAAATATCTTCGATAACACATTTAGACACCTATAAAAACAGAAAGTTCGGTCAGAAATGCCAATAAATGATTCTGAGCCCGTCTTAAAGCCACTACAGCTGCAAAAATATAAAATATCTCTCAGATTTTTAGAGCAACTCCTTTGGAAAAAAAAAACCTGGTAGACAGATTCAAAATAGAAGAACTGTGTGAAATGTGAACAGTAAGATGAAAGTTGTCTTTAGTTTTGTTTGATGTCTTTTCCTTCTTTTGCAATATTGACACCTACTAGGTGTGAATCTTATGAAGTTACCATAGGCGGGGAACAAGGAGGAGTTGGTGATCGGGGACGGGGTGGAGATGGGGTGGGTTGAAAAGAAGTTGAAATTTTTATTGCTTGGTATCCAACTTGACTCCAGGCAAAGGCTTTGCCATTAGCACCAATTCAAGTGAGGGAGGATGTTTAAAAGAAGCTGTGACCAGTCCAAAGCCAGGTGTAAGGAGAACGTCCCCTGCCACACTGACAATTGAACCAAGCCAGCCATGGGTAGAGAAGCGATTTGCTAGGCAGTAAAGAGAATGTCCCAACATTTGCCCTCCCACCCTGGCCACCTCAGGTGTGGGTTTCCGCCAAGCCATTGCAGCTCTCAGGTCTCATTCCTGCCTGCTTCTGATCTGGCTGGAAGTGCTTGTTTTTTCGGTTTTTCCCCCTGGGCACCGCAAGAAGAAGTCGTTCTGTTGTAATTCCAGTTCTAGCGAGCTTGGGACGTCTTTAACAGTTCTTGTGTTGTTATTAACTTAGTGACTAACTGAGAGGTGTTTGGCTTTTGAAACTCTGCCACGAAAACTTCTCTCTCATCTCTGGGTGATGTCAGCCCCATAAACCAGAGAGCTGGAAGAAACAATAGAGACTTCAGTGGTAAAATTTAATGAGGTAGACCCTTCTTGTCCCAAAATCTAAAATTACCTCCATTTTCTGCACCAGGCAGTTAAAAGGGTCTCTGAGGGAATCGAAGAAGTAGATTCAGACTTAAGAGTCATTTTAGAGCATTGACTTTGAAATTCCCTAGTGGGAAGTAAATCATGAAGTCCTTTTATACTCTCCAGTGCTGGATGATTTGAAGCATCTCATATGGACTTTATGAAAAGAAACCGATTTCCCAATATACTTGGCACAGATGGTCCAAACAGGCCTTAAAGCAGAAGACAGTTTAACACGGAACACCAGAAACTGAAGGACATGTGCCTTGAAGAAGCTCACTCAAATACCCAGCAAGGTAACAGTTTCAGGAGAAAGCAAAACCCAGGACAGGTTTTGATAAGGACTTCGATTGGTTGTGAAGGTCAGGGAAGCAGTCTAGACATCGATGTAATCCACAGGGCTGTGTGTCCCCAAAGGAAAGACCCTTGGTCCTGCTCTTCATTAGGAACATGATTCTAAATCCACAGCTGAACGTCACCGAGGAAGGGGGAAGTTCAGCACACCTGTTTATCTGCTGACAGCTAACCCATGATATTAATTAATGGTTCACAGGACCCTGGCCAAGGCCTGCATTAAAACAGACAATGCCGGTGCTGACAAGGCACAATCTTTGCAATGAGTACAATTAGCTTCTCACTTCTTTTATGGTCTCCTCCAACCAGTGCTGCAGAAAGGCGTTCCCCTCTGCAATCTTCAACGGCCTCCCAGCCGCTCTCAGGCCTTCAAATACTGCAAAAAAGCAAAGCTACGCTTCGCTAAGTGTTGCAATGTTTGGCTCAAAAGAGAGAGTCCAGAAGCACAGCCAGAAACACGGGGCCTGTATTTCTAAATTCTGAGACTGTGCTGTTGTCTTTTCATTCTTCTTATGCTGCAATCGCTTTCTCCCAGTGGTTATTAAGCCCCTAAGAGTTTGGTTTAGTCACAGGCCAAGGTAAACGTGAGCATCCAAAGTAAAGTTTCACTTATTACATGAATGGAGCGTCTTTGCCTCTGCTGCTGACCTGATTCCACAACAGAATGGACCAACATCCACAAAGAACTCATCTCCATAGGGTAGGTGATTTGTTTGCTCAGAAGAACAGCACAAATTGTGACTTTCTAACACGAAGAAGCAACCCACCTGCACTACACACAAAAAGGTACATTATGCTGTCACCACCACCCCATATTTTTTCTTAGCCCTCTTTCCTGTTTTCCTTTGTTTGTTTGTTTTTTTCTCAATTTGTATCATAGAAGCTAGGATTCCAGATAGTGATCCGTCAGTTTCCAAATAGTAACTTGGGATCTGAATTTTGGGACTGTGCAAAGGAATTTAATCTTATATTATAGGTCTACACACCAAAAAATAAAACCTGTCCTACAGTACAATGAGCATAACTTTGCATTTATAAAATGCTTTACTTAAACAAATGCATTCTTAGCCGGGCGTGGTGGCGCACGCCTGTAATCCAAGCAACTTGGGAGGCTGAGTCAGGAGGATTGCTAGTTCGAAGCCAGCCTCAGCAATTTAGCGAGGCCCTGAGCAACTCAGTGAGACCCTGTCTCTAAATAAAATACAAAATAGGGCTGGGGATGTGGCTCAGTGGCCTAGTGTCCCTGAGTTCAATCCCTGGTTCCAAAAAAATAAAAATAAATAAAAATAAATAAAAAACAAATGCATTCTTGGCATTGAAACGTTGTCACCCCCAGGATGCAAAATATGCCTCTTCCTCCCAGGAGAGATAACGTTGCTCCAGAAGTCCCTTCTATTTTAAAGAAGTCTTCTTGCAACCGCATCTGAAACGTGCTTCCCTAATGTAATTCCCAGTCCACTGAGACCATCTCCAGATGCAGGATGGATGCAGGTGAACCGGCTGGAACATCAGGATACATTTTGGGGGAGAATAAAAATCCCAAGAGCTACAGACCATTCAGTTAGTCAGTCTTTCCTATGCTGCTTCCCTAACGTGTGTTTGGGAGCTCAATATTGATAGGTAATATACTATGGGCACAAAAATACTATTGGAGGCCCAGACCTATATATTTTTTCCTATAGCTTCTTAACCACTGGCTCAACTGCAATGGAGACAGTTTTATCCACTGACTTAGGACCTTGAGCAAGACTAGCCCAAATGTTTGACAGTAAATTTTCCTTATTCCTAAGCCAGAGTTTTCTTAATCTTCCTCTATTGTACCTGCAAAGTACCAAAAAATAAGTCTGTGAATTATATCCTAAGGCAGGCTAGCTTTACAGATATGAAGAATTAGGTGGAAAGATGTGAAATGATTTATTCAGCAGAGGCCAGAACAAAATGCCAGCTGCATCTTTCCATTGCTAAGTAAGTCCCACTAATTTCCTCAATCTGATAAATTACTGATAAAATCAAAGGAACATGAATCTCAATGTTCTTGTCTCCCAGATGAGGCCTAAAATCTGTGTTTGTTTGCATATGCATTTCCAAAATGAGTAATTTAAGATTACATTGTTTATATCATTTGCTACAGTCTGCCTTTGGGCACAAAAGAACACAGGCATCTTAAGTGGCAAGTATTGCACGTGTCACCTGCACCAACCAAGGGACGCCACTGAAATTTTAGTAGAGAAGATAAGACAGGATGGCCTACGTCCTTCCCACCTTGCTGATCCCAGAGAGATGGTAGGCATGGCAGGGGTGGGGTGTATGATTTCCATACCTGTAGGTGTATGGAAATCACCACCTCCGAACGTGGCAGAAATCAGTAGAGAAGGGTAAATCAGCACCCATGAACAGGAAATGCCCAGAGCAAGTCATCCTAAGTAGGAAAATCTGGTATGGTTTGATCTTATGTTATTGGTTTCAATCAATGCAGCAAGATCAATAGGAGCTGGTTATTATAGGACACTAGTTACCAATTACCACAAGTTATAACTGTGATTGAGAATTTACTAAATTCCAGACACTGTGGTGTTAATCCAGCTTGCCTGATTCTGTCCTTCCTCCAAAGCTTCACAAGTAAAGTAATAAGAGAACTAAAATCAAATGGACTGGAGTCCAGCTGAAGCTCCTTCCCTTAGGAGCCGTGAGCTGCTGAGCAGCTAACATCTCTAAAGCTCAGTTTCCTCCATCTGAAGAATGAGGCAATAATGGTGCGTGGAGTTCTCATAAGGATCAAATAACCTGATGTATATAGAGCCTTGGCAGATTATCAGTACCATTTACTTTTTTTTTTAACTTTTTTAGTTGTTGGTGGACACAATGCACTTATTTTATTTGCTTATGTGGTGCTGAGGATCGAACCCAGTGCCCCATGCATGCAAGGCAAGCACTCTACCACTGAGCCACAACCCCAGCCCCACAATTTACTTTTATTTTACTTTAAGTAATTTTACTTTTACTGGTGTGTGCTTCAAAAATAAATGAACATCACGTGATATCAAAGATATCACACATAATACTTTTTCACATGAAAATTGTAAGTACAAGTGTGGTGTCATCAATGGTCACAGTAGAGCTCGGTTCCTCTGCCTGGCTCCAGAGGCATCCTCCTCCTTCTTCATCACTTCCATGTGGTCCCTACTATTTTATTCTTCATCTGAGAAGCTTTCCAAATTGGTGACAACCATCCTTTTGCCCCCTGTGCTTTCCAGTACAGCAGTCTGGAAGGCAAAAGGAAAGACTAACATATCTCTTGCAAGTTCAAGTTCAGCTCCTTGAAGTTGCTGCTTCAGCTCTCTGCATCCCACAGTGCTCCATGCTCTCCTTCAGTCTTTAGCTCACCTGCCCCAAACTCTGCTGATACATGGATTTCTATCCCCACAGCTTTCTCACAGAGCATGGGGGCAAGTCTTCCTGTCCTCATGATATGATTATTCATATTGCAATTTCTTGTCCATTGTGATCTTCTGGAACATCCCACACAGCTACCATTGAGCCAGAACAGCCTTGTTCTATTCCCATCCCAATTTCACCCTAAAATCCAACAGATGACTGTCTCGGCTATAAGAAAACAGTACTTAAGGAGCTGTTTGGTCTATGTTTAAAAATTAAAATGCAATGGTGCCCTAAGCCTTCTGTCAATGCAAACATCAGCCTTGGGCTGTGATCCCTGATTCCTCTAAGATGTGGTTGACGGCATATTCCAGGGGAGAGAAGACTGGCCACCCCAAGAAAGGTTTGCATCTTCATTCTGGAAACTTGGCTCTATCTAGAATTCTGCCTGCAAACAACCAAATCCACTTCCCAGAAGCAGGGAAGTTCAGAATATTGGCTTATGGAATAGTTAGTTATCTAGCATTTTAATTCTCCCATTTGGTACTTATACCTAGAGCAGTAAGCACAGGAAAATGAGATTTCTGTTCTGTCGAAAATATAATTCTTGATCTTTATTGACCACTAGAAGCAAAGGAGAAGATCAACCGTTTCTGGAGATGTCACATTTATAAAGAGAATAAAGCTAGTACGTTCAGTGACTGCTATATTTGGGGATGGAACAGGAGGTAATGACTAGAATTTATTGTTTAGGAGAAAAGAATATTTCTTCATTCTTCCTGGCAAAAGAAGAATAATGAACAGAATTGGGATTGCCTTTGTACTTTGGAAGGCTTCATGATGGGAGCTTGTGGGGTGGTCAAAGAAGTAAATGCTGACTGGGTCTTTATACACCATTTCAATCCCTCCAAAGGCCCACAGAGATCTGGGGAGGAAGGATGGAGGCAGAGGCCAGGAGTAGCATGCTGCACCTTTGGTACCATCTTTTGGAATCTGTCACTGATTCATTGGCGTCTTGGGCTGCCATTCTGTTTCCATTTACCCACCTCTGAAGGATAGAGAATAACACATATTTACTCTCCTCTAAGGGATATGGTTACCCAATAAAAATGAAGTAAGAATTTTGTGGTCCTTGTATTAAAATTGAGTATTACTGAAAAACTCCCCAAAATAAGTTAAAAAAAAAAAAGGTTGGTGTTTGTTACTACATTTGCCTAGGTCTACTCCTGAGTAAAGTTACAACTGGACTATTACTGGTTGAAGGAGAGGTGAAGCGGAGCGGGTGCCACAGCCTCTGCAGTTCAACCTGTCTTCTGCCCTCGTTTGCTGGGCTCCCTGAGGCAATTTATTTAAACACTCCATGGTTCAGCTCGTTCATCTGTAAAATGGGTATAATCATACCCACTGCCTCACTGCAGTTAATTAACAATGTATAAAGCTTTTGAAAATATAAAGTGCAATGCATGTGCTAATTATTATAAATCCAAAAAAACACCACAGTTCAATTTTTAATTACCTATATATTTTATTGAAAATACATAAAGCACACAATAAAATTAACCTATGTGTCAAAAAATTACTGCTCACCTGTGCTGTCTTGTTCATCCCTCTGCCAGAACTACAGCTGCAATTTCCTGAACTAAAGTAATAATTTTATTTCGGTGGCAGAAGTTTAACCAATATGACCAGGCTTAACCTGTGTTTTATGGACTTATAAAACAGCACCTCTCACGCCTGCCTCAATTTCCCTTAGTTATTATAATTCCATTAATGTAGCAGAAGGGCCTATTACCCAAATGCTGTAATAAGGTAGGCTTGCACATCAATTTCATGTTCAAGGTCACACTGGAATGTGACCACTCTTTTTATTTACGTCAAGAAGAACCTGAAAATTTCAAAACTGGGAACAAGATTTAAAATTAATTTAAAGTCTTATTTAGAATCAGAAAATCTAAGGTGGAAGAAGAAGAAAAAAATCTATAGGCACCTGTTTCTTTTAACCTTGAACACTAGCACACAAAGCAGAAAAGAAAATGCCGTTTTCTACATCTCTTGATGAACACTTCCCAGCAAACCTTGGGCTCATCCTTATTTAGCAATGAATGGTCTGTGGACACTCAGGTGTCAAGTTCAAGCAGAAGACAAGAGCTACAAAATGAATTGCTGTTGCCATCAGTCTTTAGAAAATGAAGGTGAAATTAAAATCAACCATAGTTCTTAAGCTTCTGTGAGAGCCAAACACTCTGCTAAAGCCAAGAAGAACTAGAACGCGTGAGCTTCTGCCCTGAAACAAGGTATCAGGTGTTTGAGAGAGAAGATCAAAGATTTCACGAAGCGACTTGAGACTGATCTGAAAGGCATACATAAGAAAGTTATGGATTAGATGAAGGAATAAAAGAAGAGGGAAATGATTGAACAGGTCTATGCTAAGGTCAGGGAAATTCAGAGAAAGGAGGAGATCTCTGGGACAAAGTCTCGGTGGGTGCAGGTTCTTCCTGGGGCCACCAAGAAAGAATGAAACTGAGAGGAGTAAAGAGGCAGGGATACGTAAAGTCCTCTTCTGAGGTTTGGATCTTCTATGTTCCCCAGTGGCTCATGTGTCCCCAGCTTTGTGCTATTACTGGAAGAACCTTGAAGAGGCAGGGTCTAATGGGAGGTCTTTAGGTCATTGGGGGTATGCTTTTTTTTTATTCTCTGTCCATGAACTGACCAGTTTTGCTCCCCACCATTGCCACCCAGCACCCCCAACTGAAGGCCTAAAAGCAATGGACCACTGGATCATGGACTGAAGTCTCTAAAACTGTGACCTTTTCTCTTTGTGAGTTGATTATTTTAGGTATTTGCTATAGTGCCAGAAATTGGATGAATACGCCCTGTAAGTGTATAAGCGATCCAGATGCAGGGACAGAGGCCTCCGGAGAGAGGAAGATACACGTACTCCCCTTTCCTTGAAATCCAGCGAGGCAAACCAGTGGCATTGCTCTGCTTCCTGTCTGA
Organism: Glaucomys volans; assembly: GCA_020662805.1. NCBI lineage: Eukaryota > Metazoa > Chordata > Mammalia > Rodentia > Sciuridae > Glaucomys > Glaucomys volans. The sequence goes on from JAJEJO010000505.1 coordinate 206,380, forward strand.
CTGTATTTAAGCTGCAGACAAAACTTCAGATATTACGGATCTACCCTCTCCAGTGCCAGGGGGCCATTCCTGGTGTTGCCCCATTTGGTGATGAGCACATCTCCCACAGGGCTAAGCACAGGCGACAATGGGTGGGATTAATTTCTGTGCTTTCATCAGCAAGCGTGCCCTGTCCTGCTAGGAAAAGCAGGCCCTTTCCATGGTGCATGTTCTATCCCAGACTCCCCTTCACCCTGTTCTCTCTTCTGCTGCCCACTAGCTTCAGCAGACATGAAGAAAGCAACGTGTAGGATTGGACTGGCCCTAGGAACATGCCTGCTACAAATGCGTTGTTGCTCTGGTCCACTAGGAAGATTTCCAGAAAAAAAAAAAAAAAAATGAATGGGTAAATGGGCAGGGGTCCATCTACCCTTAGACCAGGGAGCTTACTTTCCCAGAGCAAGAGTCTCCTCTAGTGCAAACATAGGTAGGCTGAGAAAGAGAGGAAAGGACGATTAATCAGCTTCTTCCAGAGCTGTTTTTTTAAGAGCTTGATTACGATACATATGAAACATTTTAAAGTATGAGTGCTGCCTATAAACCTGTTCCCTTTATGCTAATTGCTCTCAATAAAACCAGATCAAGAACTAGGACTCTCAGCCCAGTACAAGTTCTGGCATGCCTGTTGGGCACAAGTTCAGAGTGCTCAGGGCCTATCTGATGGGCCCTTTGGAAACAGATAGATAGGCTGATGGATAAGTGATAAATAGACAGATACATCATATTAATAGGCAAATGATCTTGCAGGAACTCAAGGTGATGGAAAACAGGATACAGTAAACAGTTTGTCATCGCAGGCATTTCATAAGAGAAAACTCTTAGGAGGGAGTCAACACCACATCGGGCCCAGATGACTCATCGACAGCACCGTGGGCCACTCCAGAGGGGACCCAAAAGAACTTCCGACAATTCTGAGTTAGAATCAGAACAGCAGATCCTCAACTGACTCAGAAAAGCAGGAACCCGAGTGAACTGGCTTAGAGAGGATCTGGAGAGGTCAGCTTCCTCCACTTTATGAAGCCCAGGCCAGCCTTGTCTTAACTCTTCCCAGAGGAATTCACAGGAAGAGTCGCAGCTTTGGTCTCCAGTGCTCCCCTGCCCTGCCCCAGTCATTAGTGGCTCCACCACCCAGCAAAGGACAGTAGACCACCAAACCCAAGGGCTAGCAAGGCCTGAGCGGGACCCCAGAGTCCCACCTGCATTTGACACTGCCATAGAGTTGACCCCAACAGGTGTGTGCTTACTCGGAGGGAGCGGGAGCAGGGGGTCCTCCAGACAGGGGGAGTCCTGTTCCTTCCTCACCCCAGTATCTAACAAACTGAGAAAGCGTGGATCTTGTCTAAATTCTGCCTGCTCCAGGGAAAGCCTGCACCCTCCTGTCGTGGCTTAACTCTGCTGCATAGCGAAATCCCTCTGGGCCCGGGAGACGGAGTGTCTGCCGACTTGTTTATCATCTTTCCCAGCTTTGTGTGAGAAGGCCAATGAGCGCAAATGACAGAAAAACCAATTCTTTTGTCTTAAGGCCACCAAACCCTTGTGGCATGGCATGATTTACAACTAGATACCATTGATTCTATCCAGGCTGTTCACACACCATCCCAACAGCAGGGTCAAAGCGCTTACAAAGGTCTTTGAGGAATTTGGCCCTAATACATTGATTTATTAGACGTTCTCTCCATGCAGTGTTTGGAAGGCAAGAAACAGAGGTGTGTGTGTGTGTGTGTGTGTGTGTGTGTGTGTGTGCACGCACGCACAAGATGTTAGTGAAAGTGTTAGCACCAACCTGTTAATACCCTTTCCTACAGGCAAATTTTTCACTAACAGCTCTAGAACAGATGCCACTTTCCCAATGGTTCTTCTGCCAGCATCCATGATTTCATAGAGAAGGAGTTGGGCAATGGGCCTCCAAAAATGAGAGGAACCAATCACATGGATTTTCGGGTCATGAGAGAAAGGTAACTGATTACATCTCTCAGCAGTTCCATTAGAGTTTTGAAAACATTTAAAAGATGGCCTGGGCAAGTCCTCGAAGATGATTTCTGCAAAGCATTATAGGTCCCAGAAAGAGTTCTGGAGTCCCGGCTCCCAGGCCACGGAAAGGTGGCCTAACATGGAAAGACAGGACATCTCTAAACTGTGCATCACTAGGGGTTAAAACATCACCGGGAACCATTTTTCCCCTGTTCTTTTAAAGGATAAAGTTGTGCAAAACAACAACAACAAAATTAATAATCATTTCCTTAATTGTGCTAGCTGGGTAATGTTTCCAGGTGGGTCACCACAAAGCTATTTTCATAAAGCTACTTTCTGGTTTTTGTCAGATGCCTTACTCTAACTTAAATATTATTGCATTTGCTGAGAAAAGACCTCAATTTCTCACTTTTACAAATCACCCAAGTTTAAGTTTGTTTTTGTTTTGTTTTGTTT
>JAJEJO010000505.1:213845-329208 GCA_020662805.1 Glaucomys volans
GTCTTTGAAAAGAATTTTTATTTTTAAAAATACATTCAACAGCACTGAGTACTTCTCAAAGGCTTCTACAACATGCTAGTTAGCTAATACCAACCAAAGACTTACTGCAAGAAGAACACCCATTCATCCATGCAAGAAGTAACAACAGAGTTGAGAAGCACTGCTTTGTCTCGAACAACAACAAAAAACTGGTATCAGAGTTGGGAGGAACCCTGGCATTCCTACAATCACATCGCCCATCTGATGCTTCAGTATTTAAGGCCATTTTCCAAATAAATGACCTTTCAGCCCATGTCCAAGAACTTTCAAAGCCAGAGAATTCATATTTGGACAATTGTGTCTATTAGGGAGTTCCGTTTATTGTTCAAGTCCCTAAGTTGGAAAAATTTCAATAATACCTCTTCCACATGGTAGCTCCTCCACTGTTTGTAGATGAAGTTTATTATACTCATGCCAATATTGTTCTTCTCCAAGATAAATGGCCCCAGCTCTTCAACTGTTTCTTATTTGAAAATCATTCCCAATCCCCTCACAATCCTAACTGGTCCCCTTGTTAGACTCTAATGTATATAGTCCTATCAGTTAGTGCCCTGAACTGACTCAACATTCCCTGTTCAGCCTGCCGACAACAAAGCAGAGCTTTTCCTTGCAAAGTAGGCAGAACACACAGAGGTAAAAAAAAAAAAAAAAGTTCTTGGAAAACACTGCAAAGTGATGTTTAATCAAATGCCAGTTAAACACGACAAAATCTGCAAATACTGGATCCAGAGGATCACAAAGGATTTAAACCAGAGAAGTCTTTCTAGAACAGTTTCCACCACATATCCCCTCTGAGATTCAGAGAGAAGAATGTGAAAAGCATTTTTTTTGAATGGAAGTGTGCATAATACGTGGTATCCAGAGATCACAAAACCGAATTGTTAACCAGAACCCAGTATCTCCACTGAAAGTTGGTGAAAACTAGGAAGTTATAAGAGAAAGAATTCCAAGGGAAGAGGGGCAGGTAAGAACTGAAGTATGTTGACCGTCTTCCATGTGACTGGTTTTTGTGGACACTGTTTCATTTAATCCTCACAACCCAACTATTGAGCATCAGTGAACACATTTAAGATGTGGTGGGGTGGGTGGGGGAGGACAAAGTTAGCACTAGGTGGAAACAGAAGTCAAAGTTCCATTCTGGCCATACAGCTTTGGGCCTCCCTTCTGTGTGTCATGGAAAGAGGGACAGTGGTAGTCTTCAAATGCCAGAATGATGACCACAGAGACACCTCTGCTTCATTGACACAGAATGTGCTAGTACTGTAAAAAAAAAGTTGCAAGGATTCAGTGTTTGGATCTTATGAAGTTCACACATATATAAAGTCAATATAAGTAAAAATTCCTAATCACTAAGAATTCTGGGCAAAAACATATATCCAAATCTGTGTTTCTTCAGTCAACAAATGGTTCCCTCTCCCATCACACTCCTACAAGTAAAAATATAAAAATAATAGTAGTTCCAAAGGAGGTCATTTAGAGAATTTTGTAGCTTTGGTGTTTTTATTTTTCATTGATGAATCACTTTGCTTCATGGGCCACCATGTATCTTAGCAACCTTCCCAATTTTTTCTGCAATCTACAGCCATCACATGTTAGAGTTTGGAAATGACCCTAGAGCTTGTTCAGTCCCAAGCGCTCTACAGAGAGGAGATTGGAATTAGAGAGACTGACTTAGCCATCATCACAAAGCCGGCAGGCCAAGTGCAAAACTAAAGCTCAAACCAGGCTTTTGGACTCACCTACTCTTTGCTCTCTAAAACCAAATCTTCAAAATGCCAGCACATCCAATTTGATGTAGGAAAAATTCAGCCCTGTTCACTGACCTGAACTTTCTGGCACTGATTTGAGTTGGTGCTTGACTAAGTAGGCAGCTTCTGAATATTCAGACAAGGCTTAGATGGGACATACTCATCCCAAATCCCTGTTCCATCTTCTGGAACATCTTGACTTAGAACCAAAATGAGAAAGGTTAATATGCAGACAAACACGTTGTTCAGAAAAGCTAAACTAATGCTTAGCTTCCCAGGGTTATAAGGCCATTCTTGTTAGGAAAGTTAACCTGATGCTAACTAATATACCTATAATCCACAGTTTCCTTCCTCAGAGGAATAACTCTGAAATAAGAAGACTTGGAAGAAGGTTTGTCTGATCAGATTGAAGTTACAACTGTGTCTCCGTTGGGTGACTCTTCCTGCATGTGTCAGATCAACACTGAGCTCACCCCAGAGTCTTATCCTTTAGGTCCTCTTGCTCTCTTCAGACTCTTTGTGGAAATTGTTCCCAAGAAATTTTCTAATAGCCCCGAATTCTCATCAGATCAATTGACCCCAGTGATTCAGGCACAAGGACAAGAATTCAAGGTGCTAACTAAGTTTCAATTATTTTCTTTTCCTTTCTTCATTTTCTTTATTTTTTTAAGTGTTTTGCATCTAAAGTAAGGTGTTCCCCCCACCATGGGCGCTTAATAGGTTTTAATTTTATAAAACATTGTGCAACCAGATACCTTAGGGAACAGTAATTAACTTGGATTATGTTTTCATTTCAGTGAATTCTAAATGAGAAGCCTAAATGCTGATTTTTGTCTATCACCAAATGGGAAAACACACAGCCTTGCTCATTTCATGAGTATATTCTTTTGCTTACTATCAACACTTTCCTAATGATATTTTCAATTTGCCCTTTTCTTAAGCAGGCCTTCCTCAGGAAATGCCATGGATTATTTAAAATAATGGAAAAAGTTTACTTTAAATTTTGATACACGTTCCTGGCAGTTTCCGACCCACATTCTTTCCAGCAAGGCCCAGCCACTACCAAAAGTAAGGGGGGGCGGGTGCAGAATGCTCACTTACAAGGATTTTTTGTGCAATACGGGCCAGGTATTGTTTCATGCTCTGAATGTTGCAGTAAACACAGAATCGGTTTCAAGTTGAACTGAAGGTTATTTCAAAATGAGAGTGAGGAGATGAAGAACTGTAGGTTACATCTAAATTATATCTACTAAGTTTGAGGTCAAGGTAGGGGACATCTGTGCAGAATATTACTGAGTCTTGGAATTAGCATTCATTAATTCCATCATTTACTAGATGCTGATTTTGGACAGTGAATGATCCTCCGAGCCTCCCTTCATCTGTGAAATGGTAATAATTACTGCTGCCTTAAATGGCTAATGCCGTATTTAGTGAGATAATGATACCTGCTGTACACTCGATCAATGGTAACCATCACCGATTGGGCACATAAATCACCAGCAGGCAGAAAAGAGCCACTAATTCAGGACTGCTGCTATTCTGCCTACATCACGAGAAGCCTAGGTTGGCAACCTCTGTAGAGTAGATCTACATACACAGATCTCCTCGGCTGGCCTTTTTGCCAGGGGCAGTGGTATGCACCTGTCGTGGTGTGCATTTACAGACCCAAATACCCAGGAGGATGAGATGGGATGATGGCTTGAGTCCAGAAGTTCAGGGTCAGGCTGGGCAACATAGTGAGACCCTGCCTCTTTTGAGGGGAAAAAAAAAAGAGGGATAGAGGAAGTAAGAGAGAGATAGTTTTATCTCTGGCCTCTCTCTCTAACATCTTGCAATTAAAACATAGCAATAAAGCCTTAATTTGAATAAATTCTGCAGTATATCAAAAAATAAATTATAAATTATGGATATCTTCTATGAGTAATTTTTTGAAGTGCATTTTTATTTATTTCAAGTTCGTGAGGCAATCAGACTAAGCTTGGATGATGTCTGCTACCAGTCCCTAGGGGAAACCTGTTTCAACCAACAAATGGAGAGATTCACAGTTAGTCTGCCAATGGCTCCTCACTCTGTGGGTCCTCTTTCACGGTGCTCTTAGTACAGGAAACAAGCTTGTCTTCACATTCACATTGTAGATTTGCTGATCTAGGCAGGGTTTGCTATACAAAGGCATATTCCACCCAGGTTCCTATCTGAATTCTAACATATTTTTTCTTTTTTTTTTTTTTTTTTTTTTTTTTACCCCAGCTCTATAAGGTATGATTTGACAACTGAAAACTGTATATATTCCATGCCTACAATGTGATGCTTCGATATACATATACATCATGAAATGCTTACCATGGTCAAGCAAATGGACATAGTCATCTCCTCACATAGCTACCTTCTTTTATTTTAAACAGATTTTTCTTAATATATTCTGCTCTGATCTCTACTAATAAGACAAACAAATTCCAAAGTGATTTTTAACCAACTAGAAACATTATCTCAGGATGGGATGAATTTTCTTGTTTATGGCCTCTTGGAAGGAAATACAACCAACTGCCAGGCTTGGTTTGGGGAGACTCTTGCACTGACGCAGGGAATAAAATAAATGCCCTTTACTTGAGCAGTCATTGACTTTCCTAATGGAGTTTGGTGGCTAGACTTTCAGGAAGTTCATGGGTTCAGACAATTCAAATGGGTCTTTGAAAAATGGGCCAAATGACTGATGTCCAGTGTAGAATGGAAACAATGAATGTGCTAACAACAAATCACTCTTATCTGCTCATTAATGTGGGTCCCCCAAGGACTTCTAATAGGCCATATTGCCAGCTTCAGTTGGGTTACTAGATTGGTTCTTACGTAAATGTAATAAAAAGGCATTTCTCCCAGTAAGTCTCTTTCTCGTGTAGTTTTTAAATAAAAGCACACATACACTGAAATGAAAACCCTTTCTCCTCACTCTAGGAAATATGACCACAAACCGTATTCTTTACCCCCAGATCACTCTCCAAACAGTTGCTATCAGAGGCTTAGGTAATAAAATAACCCCAACTTCCGAACCATGTTTTCTCCCTGTTCCTCCCTTCAAGATGCATTCTTAAATGAAAAACAAATTTTTCAAAACTGTATGGAGTTGTGAACTTTCAGCGGAGAAGTAACCTCAGTGAGACACATGATAAGAAAAACGTTTTCCAAAACATTAGAATGAATCAGACATCACTTTCCTACGTTCAACTGGTGTAACTCCATATCATGTACAACCACAGAAATGAGATACAAATTAGAATAAATTATACTCCGCACATGTATGTCAACATGTATTCTACTGTCATGTATATCTAAAAGGAGCAAATTTTAAAAATAAAAATTAGAAATAGGAAAAACGTTTTGTACCAGTATAATGTTATGCAGCTTACAAGTAATTCCACATAAATCATTTTGGTAGATATACTCATTCAGTAAGTACCCGCCAGGCCCTTGCTATTCAAGTACATATGAGGAACACTAGAAATATAAAGGAAAGGCGGTCACAATCCCCTGAAGTTTCACTTTGGGTGAATAGGAATTTACTCATCTCTCCATTTTAGGAGAAGGGGGTTGAAGGTCTTGCCCTTGGCCACACAGCGAGAGAAAGCAGGAGCTACACATACAGTTGTAGTCTTTCTTCTTCAATCTCTGTTCATCCTGTTCTGTAAGCCCCTGCTCCTGGAATGGGCAGTCTCCCTCCTGCTCCCTGGATGGAGTCCCTCCTCTGGTCCTTGGTCCTTGAAATGCACTGACAACTTCATAAGGATTTGACAGCACTGAATTTCTTCTGCAAGAGACATTCGTCACATTTATGCCCCAAGTGGCTCTCAGGCCCACTGCTGTATAGGCTATAACTTATATGTAAAGTGCTTTGAGTTTCTTTCAAGTTTTCATAAGGTGCAAACTGGAGGAAAATGTTTTAAAAAGGTAACTGTTTCAACCTTATATATGTAGAATTTAATAGGCTGTGGGTTTCCCCTGACTTTCAAGCATCTCCTCTTTCATGTGACTTCAAGTATTCATTCTCAAAAAAATAAATATGATAGTCATTGGGGTGTGCTCCAAAATTATTTCACTTCTTTTTAAAGGGTAAAGTGGTTTGCTTTTCCATAAACCAAGGGGGTGAAGACAGCATCTCACTAATTTCAGAAAGACTAATAGGCACAGTCTTAATGAACTGTACTGCAAGGAAAATGAAGATAGTGTTAATGGACAGGAAAGGACCCGCCATGTTTTATAGGACAACCCGTCACAGAAGCTTACTAAGCAACAGGGATTTCAAGGGTGCAGTGACATCTTCACAAGTCGGGAACTCTCCAACATGCTCAGTCCATGCTCTCACTTTAACTCAAATTTCTTTAGGGGAAAATGACATGCTCATCAATTGTGTAACTCTCATTTACAGATATCTTGATTTCCTTCATTTTCTCTTGCACTTCCAAGTGTGGCATATACTCATAATACCTTTATGAGTCTTCCTGATTTTAGCCAATGGAACTTTTTCAGCCTCTGCTTCATAACACCTCTCATTCTTTTTTTTTAATTATTTTTCAATTTGTTCTAGTTAGTTGTACATGACAGTAGAATGCATTTATACACTCTGATAACTCATACATAAATGGAGTGTAATCTCTCATTTTTCTGATTGTACATACTGTAGGATCACATTGGTCATGCAGTCATACATGTCCATGAGGTGAAAATGTCTGTTTCACTCTGCTATCCTTCCTACCCCAACACCCCTTCCCCTCCCTTCACTCCCCTCTGTCTAAAGTAACTGTATTCTTCCCTATTCCCTCCTCCTTATTGTGAATTAGCTTCCGCATATCAGAGAAAACATTTAGCCTTTGGTTTTTTGGGTTTGGCTTATTCACTTAGCATAATATTCTCTAAGTCCATCCATTTAGTAGTAAATGCCATAATATCATTCTTCTTTAAAGATGTGTAGTAATCTTCATATATATATATATATATATATATCACATTTTTTTATCCATTCATCTGTTGAAGGGCACCTAGGTTGGTTCCATAGTTGTAATCTCTCTGGCAAAGATAAACACAAAGGTGAAGGTAATATGAGAGAAGGGTCATCTATGTAGGCTTTCAGAATATCTTGCTGTTGTGGAGGGAATATCTCCTTCTGCTGCAACCAGTTCTAGATAAAGAAGAGTCAGTCCTTTGAGGGTAGCCCGGGGAGGGAGTGGGTGAGGAGAGCAGAAATAACCAGGACAGGAGTGGAATCATGACAACCCATGAAGAAGACGTAGGGAAGGAAAGTTAAGCACCACCCAGCATGGCAGCCACTAGCCATCTGTGGCTATTTTGAACATTTCAAATGTGGTTAATCAAAGTAAGGTATGCTGTAAGTATAAAACGCAAGCCAGATTTTGTATCAAAAAAAAATGCAAATAAATTATTAATAGTTTTTATATTGTGTTAAAATTATGTCGACTATGTTGTTTTAAATAAAATGTACTATTAAAATTAATTTCACCTGCTTCACTTCATGTTTTTAATGTGATTATTAGAAAATTTTAATTACACATGAGTCTCGTTATTTTTCTATTGGATGGCACTGTTAGACTATCTAACTTGGGTTATTCTTGTGCACAAAAAAACAAATGCATTTGAGGAATAAAAAAAAATGGCACATTTTTCTGGAAAATTCTCTTTTGACTGAGAGGTCCAATGTACAAATAGAAGAAACAAAGTTTTGACTATGGAGCCTTACATTTGCACTCATTGAAATGTTTTTTGTTCCTCCCAAGCAGAAACAGCTCCTTGTATGTTCTAAGGAAAGTCGTTGTCAAAATGGTTCTCCTTATCCTGAAAAAATCAGAAGGAGCCTCCAAACCAAGAAAGCTTGATTCTAGAAAAGTTCTAGCTTGTCTTCTCAGATCCAGGACATTGCAATACCTATCTATACTCTAAGGTAAAGCACCAATCTATAATGAGCCATTAAAGAGCAAGACTGTCATTCCTGGGCCAGGGCATCCCCTGTATTGGCACCGTAGTGTACACAGTCAAGGATACCCAACCCTTGGACCATGTGGAAAAAAATGACAGAAGGGTAATTCTCAAAACATTTGTTGGGAGAGTTTGGGGAAGGAGCTTCTCACACTTGGATGTCATATGGAATAACATCAATGCACTTTCATTAGTAATTACTCTAAAATAGCTTTGACTCTAATTAGTGACACTTGGAATGAGCATCATGGTAATTTGTAGTTATCAAAGTTCCATCAAAAAATAAGACAGATACAGGAATTCAAAAATTGGAGGGGGAATCGGTTATATATTTGTTTGATTTCAGGTCAAGGAAATTTTTAGTATAAAAAGTTAGGGGCTTAATGTTTTCCCCATATAACCAGAAATCTCAGGTGGACTCGCCATGACTGATGTTGCTACTCTGTTCAGCCAAGTGGGTCCTAGACACTTTCTATAAGTCTGCTCAATGACCTTAAGCTAGTAGATCCTCATCCCCACATTTGCTCCCTGTTGGTTGTAAAACGGTTGCTGAATATCCAGGTAGCAGCTGCTCCTGTTTCCAAAAAGCAAAGGCCTAGCCAGAAACCCTCAGCTCAATTCTCATTGGCTAGAACTATGTCACTTGAGCAAACCTGAGACAAGAGAGACTCTTGCTACTCCCTTGCTGCTCTGAACAAAATCAGATTCTTTGACTAAGGAAAAGGGGGGATGCACTTTGGGTGGGCAATGGCAGTTTCTGTCAAGAGAGATCTGGAATGTGTCTCTAATCACCTTAGATAAAATGAAACTCAACAGCTGATAACATTGACCTTTGGCAAGTATAAAAATGCTAAAGAAGAAAAGCATACAGACTTCCAAGAATTTATCAGATTTATAAATCTGGGTAGAGGCAAAGAAGGCAGGGAATTATGTGCTGACTACCCAGTTGGAATCAGATTTTTGTCAATTTTAATAATAGTTTTGCAAATATCTGACACACTAAATTTTAATGATAATGAGATGTACTAAGGATTATCAGAATAACTTTGAAAAAAAAAATAGCATTTGACTATAAAAGGGAACAATGGGTTTAATGACCAGGAAAAAAAATGTAAGGGAAATAACCTGTTGAGTCCTAGTTTTCTATGAATACTATCTTCCCAAAATTTAATCATTTTCTCCAAATGAATATATAAATAGTTCCATCCAGTCTGGTGATTAGAACAGCCAGTTGACTCACTGAGATCACAGATATTGTAAGCCTACCAAGAGGAAATGATGTCACCTAGCTTGCCATTCATCCTTGGGCTGGATGAGATGTGTTTTTAGATGACCAGGAATATGATTAGAGATAATTCTATCCTTTAAGCACCTTGCAAAGGGACTAGCCTTAGAGCAGTATTTTCAAACTGTAGATCTCTACTCATAAGTGAATTGAGAAATCAATTTGTTTATAGGAATGGAATGGAACACAATGGAATGGAATGAAAAAATTAGAATGGAAGAGAGTAGAAAGTTCAAATATGTTTGTGCAATAAGCATGCTATTGTTCCAAGAAACTTCTGTGTCCATTATATACGTGTGTGTGCCGCGCGTGTATGCTGGGCACAACATAAAACGAATTTCTTTCTGTGGGTTGTGGTCAAGAAAGGTTGACAGGCCACTGCCTGAGTAGTTTCAAAAAGTCTAAGAACAGCCATTATCATGGGTCACCAAAAAGAAAATGCAGCCTGGTAAACAGCACAATAATTCAAAACGAGAAATGAGCCAAAGAAAACTGAAGTCAAATATAAGGTAACGCAAACTCCACACCTTGGAATGCACAGCAACAGGAGTAGTAGTAATGGGTGAGTACCTGGAAGAAGATGGCAAAAGTTTATTCTACCCTAATTAACCTTAATTCAGGGTGAGTTGGAGAAGAGATGACAATTGAGAACAAGGCACATGGACCAGGGGGTACCCAACAAGGGAACACCACCAATCCGCAAGGATTTCAGGAAACCAGGAAGACTGCAGTTCTGACCAGGCATCTATGAGTGGTGCCACCTAGGGAGAAAGGATCAGCAGTTAAACAAGACCATGCTTGCAAAAGTCACGTGTAATTAGTTGTGTTTATACGCCTAAATTAACAGTTACTGCTTTGCGTTGTTTTTATTCTTTGCAAGTAATTACTTCTGTTGTTTTCCAAAGTCACAAGTCAAAGAATACTTTCAGTAACTTTTAATGAAAATGCCTGATAGCGTAGACCCAATTTGTTTCCCAGAATTTACCAAAGGAATGGTGGCCCAGTAAATAAGGGATCCACAGCCATTGCCTTGGTTCTGATTAGTTTACAAATGGCACCCAAAGAGGAACTGGCCCTGGACAAGAGCTGCACATATCTGCATACACCACGTGAGCACTCCAGAAAGGTTCATGATCTGCTGACCCACACCATATTCTGTATACATTTGTTCAGTGTTCATCTAGGTGAGAAGCTGAGTACTGTGGAATCTTCAGCCTTCAAATTCACATGCCACTCAGCAAGTGCAAAGGCATGGAATTCACCAGACCAACCACTCGGAAGGAGGTTTACCACCAGCTAAGATTGGCCTTTGCTGCAACCATCTTCTAACCAGTACCACATTCTGAGATGCCATCTGTAAAATAGTCATCTCCATCATATCAAATTCCCAGGGATTGTTAACTTCCTCTTTTAACTGGAGCCAGCCTAGCCTTCTCCGTCCCTCTCTCTCTCTCTTCCTCCATCCCCATTTCTTGGATAATAAATGACACACATTTTAGGCTTTATGTGAAACACGTCCCCAATCATCAAAGGTTCACAGTACCCTTCTTGTCATCACCACCAAGGAATGAATGTATGCCACTCTCTCCATTCACATCTTCTGCCCTCCTGTCATTTCTTTTGGATTTTTGCTTGACCAAACTTTTGCTGGGGAAAAAAAAAAAAAGAAAGAAAGAAAGAAAGTTCAAGATATAAAAAGGGTCTAGCCAGACACCGTGGCACACACCCATATTCTCAGCTACTTGGGAGACTGGGACAGAAGAATCTTTTGCGCCTGGGAGTTCAAGGTCAGCCTGGGCAACATGGTGAAACCTTGACCCCAAAAAGGATGAGGAGTAAGCTATGATTTGTGCAAGTTCTAAAGGAAGCCCTCAGCTATTGCCTTCTTTGAGAAGGTCGTATTTCCTGAAAAAAGACAAAATCCTATAAAAGAAAAAACAACTGGGAAAGGCATAAAACTTCTGAGGGTAAATACCTAAATGAACTTTGAGGGAGAAAATCAGCCGCAATCATGGCAATTGATTCCAATTCACCTACTCTTGTGGACAACTATTTGTGTTTTTAACAACCCTCTGTCTGGTTATTTCCTAGGGAACTCCTCCTTCTCCACTCCAATTTAACTTTGGTCAAGTGACTTCCCAGACACTCCACACCCCTCCACAGAAATGGACCATGACAACAGGAGTCTCTTCCTGAGATTGTTTAAACTGAAACCTCCAGGGTCCGGAGGTGGAGAGATATGAACTGGGGACTATTGACAGCTTTCTTCCCTATTATAAGCCCAAAATCTATCTGCAGTAGGAATGAGGGCAGCTCCAAGTACAAGCAGAGCCAAAAGGAGAAAGAAAGAACCAGCTGAAGACCATACAGGAGACCCTAAATAAAGTTCTTTCCTGAAACCAGATTTCCCAAGTGTGTGTCACCTGTTGGCTTAAACCAGATCATGCTGGATGTCTGTCACTTACAATCAAGTTCCTCTGATCGATTGTCCACATGCATTGCTCCACTCTGAGCCTACATTACCTGCAGATCTATCCACACTGCCCTCCAAACTCCACCCAGCCAAGATTCAGTTCTCATGTTTCCTCCTCTAGAAAGCCTTTCTTGACCTTCCAGGGAAAGACGAGCGTGGTCTGTTCTCTTTTCCCAGAGTGCCTTATGCCTCTCTTCTTTACAGCATGTCTCTATGTTTAGACCCTGAGCATCATCAGGGACTGGATTCAGCCTCCTCTTGAGACTGAGAGCTCTAAAGCAAAGTCTGGTACTTGATGCATATACAGTGGAAGCCCTCTTGATAACTTTGTCAGTTGAAAGACGAAGAAATTGCCAATATGAAATATCCAGAAAAACAAATAGCTGTCCCTAGAATTTCCACTAAATAATATTTTCTGATTTAAAAGGATAGGCTAAACACAAACATCCCCTGTAGCAGTTATGAACCCATTGTATTTCCACCATCCTGGGCTCTGTAGGATAAGGAAACCTCAGTTTACATCTGATTAATTCATTAGTGCATTCATTTGTTCAACAAATATAGATTGAATGCCTAAGATTCAACTCTATGAATTCAAAAGCCAGATTGTCACTGTTTATGTCAGCCACCCGAAATTGGATTTAGCTCTTCTTAGCAGGGGGGGAAATGGATACAGAAAATGTGATGTAAGCAAACCAATATTTGTGTTCTCTTTTATGCTTTTACTTTTTCTGAATTAGCATTTCCAACACTGAAAAGTGTGAATGTATATATTCTCTACGATTTTTCTATCAGAGGTCCAGAAGTAGGCAAATAAAAATTGGAAGATAATTTGTATCAGTGAATGTTGACAGAAATCACTGTAAGATCTCCAGCCTGGCTGGGTGGAGGGGCACATGCCTCTAATTCCAGCAGCTCAGGAGGCTAGGGCAGGAGGATTGCAAGTTCAAGGCCAACCTGGGCAACTTAGTGAGACCCTATCTCTAAATAAAATATAAAAAAGGGCTGGGGGCTATAACAGAATTCTGAAAAGTATCTTCCTAAAACTCTTTATTTAACCAGAATAGTTACCTCCAGGAGTCCACTATGCTGATCATGTAACCAGATTCGTCTACTTATCAACCCACTTGTTGTTATCTGTCCCTCTATCTAGGTGAAGAGTGGACCAGATCAGGACTATTTCATCAAGGCAGAGGTGTCAGTCTTATAAGGGAGGAAAACCCTGGAAAGCCAACATAGTTTTGCCATTTCTTTAAATGACAGACTAACAAATATTTCTGGAGATTGCAGAATGCCAACACAATGAAAAGAAAGTGCAGGTGGTAACAGCTTTGAAGGATTGTACTGTCCCTTTAACTGGATAACAAGTGGTTAGCAAAATTAACCGGTGAAATGAATTCTATGAAAAACAAAATAAAACCTCCCAGGAGCTGTCCAGGAGAATCATATAATTGTACAACATTCTATTTTCCTGTGGAGGTTCATACAACCCTGTGGACAAGTAGATCAAGTTTTGAGTGTTTCCTCAACAGAGACCAGAGTTGTAATTCTGCTATTAAATAGGCCAGCCATTCTCCAAGTGTGGTCTGACAAGACCTGGGGAATCCCTGAAATCTTCTCAGGGAGATCAGAGGTCTTCTTTCTTCCAAATGCATGTAAGTGTGAGCAGACTGAACTCATGCATGAGAATCCTGCCATTCCCTCTTAATCCAAACAGTAGAGAGAGGTGTTAAAATCATAAAAGGAGGCCACTCTTCTCGCTTACTTGTCTTACTTTGGGAAATACTATCAATTTTCCCTTAAAAATGTTCATTCTGTTAACATGTAATGGATTTATTGTAGAGACATTTAAGTAAATTTTAAAACAAGCTTTTTTTTCACAGTGTGGTGGTATACACCTGCAATCCTAGTGATTCGGGAGGCTGAGGCAGAAGGATCACAAGTTTGAGGCCAGTCTCAAAAACTTAGCAGTCTTAGCTTAATCAATGTAGCAAGACCCTGTAACAAAATATTAAATAAAAAAGGCTTGGATGTGGCTCAGTGGTCAATCAATCACCCCTAGATTCAATGCCCAGTACCAAAGAAATAAATAAAATTAACATTTTTAAAGTTTCCCATTTTTTATTTCTAATAGAATAAATATCATAGATATAATATACATAAACCAAAGCACTTTGAGGGCCTTCATAGTTTTTAAGAAGGCAAAGGGTCCTGACATCAAAAAGTCTGAGAACTACTGATACATCCATTCTATTAAATTTTTGTTTCTTAAACCTATTTTCTTTCATCTTGGTTTTATGTTTTATCAGTTCACATTGATACAGGAATCTCACTAATTCAGCAGATTAGTTCACAACAAATGAAAAAGGATTGAGAACATAATAAGCTCCAAGTGTCATGTAAGTACAGAAAGAGCAAGACAGATGTCCTCTCGGCCAGATCATTGCCTGGAGATATTTGGGCTTTAGTAGATTTATAATATGTGATGCATGCAATATTTTCATGGATTTAGATTATAAAGGTGGAAGGATATGTCTCTTGAGTACATCCAAGAGAAATGCCAAGCTTTCCTAGAACAACTGACTCTTTCATTTAAAATAGGGACTGGATTGTTTCTTCTGAGGGGTTGGTGAAGTGTGTGGCTATTTGTTCTTGACCATGGAAATCAATGTTCTTTTTAATCCCAACAGAACAAATGATAACACTGGTTTCTAACTTCAGATAATATGAGCACACTTCACCCAGACCTGGCCACTGCAAATGGCTTGTGACACAACCTCTGATTGCACATTGTCTTCCAAGATAGGTGTAGCCAGTTGTCTTACTTCAAGAGTATTAGGAAAAGGAGAAAACAGCTAAGTGTGAAACAAATAGGAAATATCAAGTTTGGAGAATTCCATGTGATTCACCAAAACAGTCTGCTTTTTGCCAATTTATTGCCAGGACAGAAAAAAAAATATTGCACAAAGATGACTACCTACTCAGAAAACCTTTGTGCCACTTCACCACACACAAATAAACCCTATGAATCTCTTTAAATGTCAAGAGGTGACTGATCCGGGCTGGGGTTGTGGCTCAGGGGTGGAATGCTTACCTAGTATGTATGGGGCACTGGATTCAATTCTCAGCACCACACTAAAAATAAATCAGCAAAATAAGAGGCATTGTGTTCATTTTCAATTTAAAAAAAGAGATGGTTGATCATTTTATAAATAAACTGTGGACAATTAGCAAATTCTAAGTGGTTATAGCTACAATTTTGTTTTACATTATTAGATAAATAAGTCCTGCTTGTGATTTGCTATATATTTGTATGTTTCATTTTATAAGGAAACAATCTATCAGCCTTTTTAGCAAGTGGGAAAAACTATATCCATAGGTAGAAGAATGAAACTAGATCCCTATCTCTCATCCTGCACAAATGTCAAATCAAAATGGATCAAAGACCTCAGAATTAGAGGAGAAACCTTGCAACTGCTAGAAGAAAACACAGGGTCAACACTCCGTCAGATTGCTGTAGGTGCTGCCTTTCTAACAAAACCCCTAAAGTTCAAAAAATAAAATCAAGAATCAATAAAGGGGATCTCATCAAATTAAAAAGCTTCTGCAAAGGATAATTAGTGTGAAGAGAGAACCTACAGAACTGGGTAAAAAGATCTTTGCCAGCTACTCCTCTGACAGGGGATTAATATCCAGTATATATAAAGAACTAAAAAAACTCAACGCCAAAAAACAAATGACCCAATCAATAAAGGGCAAAAGAACTAAACAGAAATTGCTCAAAAGAAGAAATACAATGGTCAACCAATACATGAAAAAATGTTGAACATCTCCAGCATTCAAAGAAAATCTAATCTAAGCTTCCTTAAAGTACTCTGGATTGTATTTTGAACCAGGGATTGAACTCAGGGACATTCGGCCACTGAGCCACATCCCCAGCCCTATTTTGTATTTTATTTAGAGACAGGGTCTCACTGAGTTGCTTAGGGCCTCGCTAAGTTGCTGAGGCTGGCTTTGAACTCATGATCCTCCTGACTCAGCCTCCCAAGTCACTTGGATTACAGACATGCGCCCCCACGCCCGGCTACACTAAGATTTTATCTCACTCCAGTCAGAATGGCAGTAATCAGGAATACAAGAAATAAAATGTTGGCAAGGTTGTGAAGGAAAAGGTACACTTGTATAGAGTTGGTGGGACTGCAGATTACTACAACCACTCTGGAAAGCAGGATGGAGATTCCTGAAAACACAGGGATGGAACCACCATATGACCCAGCTATCCCACTCCCCAGAATTTATCCAAAAGAACTAAAATCAGCATGCTACAGCAATGAAGTCACTTCAATGTTTATGGTAGCACAGTCTGCAATAGCCAAATTATGACATCAACCCAGATGCCCATCAATAGGAGAATGAATCCAGAAAATGTGTGTATATATACACAGCACAGTTTTACTCAGCCATAATGAATGAAATAATGGCATATGACAGTAACTGGATGGAAATGAAGAACACCGTGCTAAGTGAAATAAGCCAGACTCAGAAAATCAAAGACCCAATGTTTCCTTTCACATGTGGAAGCTAGAGAAACGTAAGGGAAAGAAAGCATGGGGGAGGGGATAGGGTACCATAATGGTATAGGGGAGATCAATGGAGTCAAAGAAGGAGAATGAGAGGGAGGGAAGAAGGAAGGCAAAGGGGAAGAAACATGGAACTAATTTAGCAAAACCATGTTACATACCTATATAAATGTCCCAATGAGAATTTCGCCTTTATGCATATGTAGAAAGTTATGAATCAAAAATAAATATTTAATAAAGTAAATATTTAATTAAAAAATTAATAAATATTTAGTAAATTTTTTATTAAATATAACTTTAATAAATTCATTAGGTGATAAACACTTTCAACAAATTGGGTGCAATATTTGGCTTGATGGTAAATATATACGGGTAACTACTTTGTTACCTGAATTTTAATGCCACAATTGTAAAGATGAGAGGAAATGATGGTCAGACAGTAAGCCTCATTCATATCTTCTGGACAAGATGACTTTTTGTTTTAGGTGGTTTTCCATAGAAATAATAACTGATCTAAAATATAAGATGACATCCAGTTGGATGCCCTTCTTACTCTTCCTCTTTCCCTTAGCTTTCTCTTTCTTTCGTCCTCCTTCTCCTTTTCTGTCTCCTTTCTCTTCTCTCAGGGTCATCATTAAGTAACCCTATGAGTTGTATGAATACGTGACCACAAATCCCACCATTATGCACGATTATAATGCACCAAAAAAAAATATGGAAAGTCCTTGGTCTTGTTTTAAAACTCAGAAGTTATTTCATGTGTGTATATGGTTGGCAGTTGTTCCCTTTGCCAAATTCACAGTGAGAAGATAACCTTGGGAGTCTGAGTAGAGTAAATCTCAGCCAAAGACTGACCCATGAACTGGAATCACTTATTGTATCCAATGCCATTCCTCCAACCCGTGGAAACTATGTCACTATCATACACATCTCACATCTTTGATGACTGACGCTATCAAAGACCTTCAGTAAGATGATTTCCGGTTCTGGAACACTCCCCACAGATGGCAGGATTGTGCCTGGCTGAGCCAATCTGTACACCACAGCTTTTCCATTATTTAAGAGATTTCCCTCAAATCTCAGAATCCTGGAATTTCTCCCACACACATACACACCTCGTAATGCTAGAGATGGAGCCCAGAGATGTTCTGCCACAAAGTACACCCCAGCCCCAGCCCCTTTCATTTTTTATTTTGAGGCAGGATCTTACCAAGTTGCCCAGTCTGGACTCAAACTTGGAACCTTTCCTGCCTAAGCCTCCCCTCCTGAGTTGCCAGGATTACAGGTGTGCACCACTGTGCCTGGCTCAGTGACACACTTTCATAGGTGAGAATCAGCAGATGTCTTCATCTCCATGGAGACAAGCGAAAACATGAATCCGATCTGAAAAAAAAGAATCATGTCAAAAATCAATGGGGTGATCTCTCTGAAAAGTGAATGATGATGCATAATGCAGGGGGAAGGGTGGCAAGAATGGAGGAAGGATAGATAGCATAGAGGGAAGGGAGGGGTGGGGTCGGGGTGGGGGGGTAAGAATAATACAGAATATGTGACAGATACCATTGCCCTGTGTACATGTATGAATGCACAGATGGTGTGACTCTACTTTGTGTACAACCAGAGAAACAATAGCTGTACTCCATTTGTGTTCAATGAATCAATAAGTAAATAAAAAAAAAATCAATGGGGGGTGCTGGGATTATGTGTGGCTCAGTGGTAGAGCACTCACCTAGCACATGTGAGACACTGGGTTTGATCCTCAGCACCACATAACAATAAATAAATTAAAATAAAGGTGTCCACCTACAACTAAAAGAAATATTTTTTTAAAAGCCAGTGGGTTAACCCGCCTGCCTTCCCCTCACTCATGACCCTCACGCGGGCATGCCAAGTCAGGCATGGAGCTCACTCACTTCCAAATGGAAACTTCTGGAATGGACAGAGCAGGCTTCTTTGGCTGAAACTTTTTCACAAAAAGAACTGAAACAATTATAGAAAGAGCTCAGAAAGAAAATCATTTCGGGGCCTGAAATATGTGAATACCATGTGACAAAGTAGTTTACTTTCCAAGTTGTTTGAATGGAACTTTGTTCATAAGGAACATCAAAGAAATTTTCATTTTCTTCAGAAATATCAACATCATAAGCAGGTATGAAGAAAAATGAAGTCCTGTATCAATCGCCTACATATTAAACTCCTACCATGTGTCATCTATGGTATTAAACAGTATGGTAGATAGAATACTGCATTATAATATTTAGTACGATATGGTATTGTATGGTAGATACAATACCAGGGATTGAACCCAGAGGTCCCCAACCACTGAGCCACATCCCCAGTCCTCTTTAAGTTTTATTTAGAGATGGGATCTACTAAGTTGCTTAGGTCTTTGATAAGTTGCTGAGGCTGACTTTGAATTCTCGATCCTCCTGCCTCAGCCTCCAGAGCCACTGGGATTACAGGTATGTGCCACTGAGCCTGCTATCACCAGGTTTGTTTTTAAACAAATCTTTACATTTAAAATACTTTATTAATCATATGCTAAAAAGAAAAATCTTAGTGTTGAAATGGACATTATCACATACACTCTGCTTAACAAAGTAATTACCTCATGATTTTCATAAATGACAATACCCTACCTTTTACAAACCCCATTTTGCAATTATAAAATCAATTCTAACCAAGTTATGGAAATACCTCACAAGTGAGGTCCTCAGAGTTTTCAGAAGAAAGTACACCGTCCCTGAATCCCATATTTTAGAATGTGCACATAAACTCCTTAGCCAGCTAGCACAGATTGAATTACTCATTTTGGGTTTTCTTGGCAGGAAATTCACCCTCTTCTCAGCAGTGCCAAAATCTCCAACTCCCACCTGGTGTTGTTCCTAAGAAAGCCATCCTATCTTTCAATCAGTTGACTAAACAAGAAACCAACCAAAATCAGTGTTTTTAATCAGGTACGTAAGTTGGAACGTTTAAGAGCCAGGTTACTGCATATTTAATTATTATAAAGTATGAATATCATACTCATAGGAAGCAACGTAAATAGGTTATAGAAGGACATTTTTTTCTGAAATTGCTTCAGAGTTCATATCACAATAATAGATATTACCTATTGGCAATTTTCATCCTAAAAACATCGGTGGCTTGGAAGTTAAAAAAAAAAATTAAATGGCACTGTTTTGTCTCAATTTGACTAAATTCAGCATTAAAGAAGGAGAGAATTTTGAAAATTAAAGATTTTTTCAATTACATGGTGCAAATGAGTGAATTCGCTCAACTCTTCAATTAGGTGTTTGGGTAGCATGTAGACATATGATAGTTTCACAGGGATGTGCAATGCACATTAAAGATTGCAATTAATCATTCCATGTTTGAGATCAAGGCCATTTATGCTCATAATTTTTCTTCTGCCTTCCAGAAAGAACAAACTCAGATGAAAGCAGAGTGAAAAGAGATGGTGCTGTTGTGTGAAGAGAAGCAGATCAACAGTTCTGGGTGAATGATATATTGCCGCAAATATTCAACAAACACTCAGGTAAGGGCAAGCGATCCATAGGCAGCTGTTTCGAACCTAATGCTGAGTGTACGACATTTGCAAGTTCTTGGTATTGGCTCATCCTGTGCGCTCTGCTTGGAGGCCCTCCTCTCCCTCCAAATATTACTTCTGTAAAGCATTTGTGGAATCCCCCAAGATTCACTGGCTCCTCCAAGTGCACGTTTCTGCAGTGCTAGCTTCTTTATTCTGTAACTACACTCGCCTATTCATCTCCGTATCCTTACACGCCCAACACCGTTCCTCTGTAAGAGGAATACCTCCTGAGACCACGGCCCTCCACCTGTGGTCCCAGGACCAACAGCATCACCTGATTTACCTATGTCACCTGCAAACTTGTCAGAAATGAACATTTTCAGGCTCCACCCTGGACCTACTTGACTCACAGGAGCCCTGCTGGGGGTGGGGAGTGGGTGGAGTACAGACTCGCCCTCCAGGGATGCTACTGCATGCCAAAATTTGGGCTTTACCTCTACAAAGAAAATCCCCAGATGGGGAAATACCACTGAAGAGAGGACCCTAAACGCGCTGCCCCTGACTTTTAGCTTGCCCTTGGAATTCCATCACTCTGACCCTGCTGCTGCTATCGCACAGCCCTTCCTTGAGCACTCTGACCCAAAGCAAAGAAGGACTGTATTTCCTCATTTGCATTAATTAACTGACCCACGCTAGGATGTTCAGAGACTTCTCCCAATTCAAAGGCAAGCAAAAGTTTAAAAGTGAAAATCTAGGATACAAACCGCAGAAGTGAAGTTTGCCCAACAGCAGCTGACCCTCTAGCTAATATATATAATTTTTTTTCTTTTTTTTTTGTGGGGAGGGGTGTACCAGGGATTGAACCTAGGGACACTTAACCACACTGAGCACATCTCCAGCCCTTTTTTTTGGCAGGAGTGGGGATTGACTCAGGACCTTGTGCTTGCTCTATAGTTGTGATATAGCTTTACCAGCTGAGCTATATCCCCAGCCCCTTCCCCAGCCCTTTTTTATATTTCATTTTAAGACAGGGTCTTGCTAGGTTGCCCAAGGCCTCCCTAAATTGCTGAGGCTGGCTTTGAACTTGCAATCCTCCTGCCTCGGTCTCCCAAGCCTCTGGGATGGCAGGCATGCACCACCACACCCGGCTCTAGTTAACTGTAACCAAGGAGAACCACTGTTCTGCTCCACATTCTACCTCAATACGCCCAGTTCTGAAGTTGTAGCATGCATGTGGCAGACTCAGATCCCTTGCCGGCCACCTCATGTTCACGAACACAGCTTCATAAAGCAAACCACTCTGGGTAACTTAGAAATAGCTCCCGAGGTGCAAATGTCAGGGGGCTGAGGAGTGTGGAAACTTTGAACCAGTTTTTTTAAGTCTTACAGCCTCTCTTTTTTCTTCCATAAAATGGGAAAATACCTTTTACACCTGACTATCTAAATAAAATCATTCCTAGAAAGGCCATTTACAAGCTGTTAATCATTACAGCATCATATCACATCTAACCAAAAGATAAATAAATGAATCACAAATAAGTATTAAGTATAGTTATATAATATTTATGTGTAATATTAATAACTATGCTTATATAATAAAAAGGTTTGCTTTTTTCCTCCTCCTCCTTATTATTATGAGTACTATCAATTGCATTCCCAAAAAATCAATATAATTAACAATTTAAAAATTAACAAATTTCAATTTCTGACAAACTTTAATTTTCATAAAAATTAAATCCTTTCCTCCAAAATAATATGTCCTTATTGGAGAAATTATGGAAAATATAAAAATGCTAAAATAAGAAGAAAAACCATTAGCAATATCCTAACCAGAAATAAAACAATTAGTATTTTCCATTTGTCTCTACATTTCTGGCATAAAATTATAATCGTACAGTAAACAGTGTATTATAATTTGCTATATTCACTAAGTAGCATATAGTGAATTTTATTTTTCCATTTGGAAATATTCTCCCACAAAATTATTTTTGCTAGCTGTGTAGAAGCCTTTTATATGGATTTACTTGGCATTTTCATTAGACATTGAGATTGTTTTTAGAATTTGACAATTATAATTGTATATGCTGTATATTTATCCTTCTGCCATCTCTGCCTCTTGAGCATAAATTCTTAGAAGGAGAATTGGTAGATTTGTGCAATAAACTTTTCTAAGACCTTTGAATCTCAGTGCTAACCTGCTGTACCAAAAAGTTGTATAAATTTCCAATTCTGCCAGCAGCAAAGTCCTTGATTTCTCCCTTTGTTGCCAATATAATATCACTACTTTAAGCTTTGCCAATTTTAGTACAGTGCTCTCAAATTTTTGTTTTGGTTTGCATTCATTCAATTACTACTGAAGGTGACATAACTAAATTATTAAAGGTGTCTCAAAATTAATAAACCTCCAAAGAAGACTATTAAGCAATGGCGAACTCATGTGGGAAAACTGCAATTTTATTTTTCAGAAAGAAGCAGAGAAACAATGTATACCAGTAAGATCAAAAATTAATTTAGATCTTATAACTATGGATTATAAATAATTAAATTTATATTTCAAATGTATATGTGAATATGAATATATATGCATACACACACACACAGAGATAGAGCTCTGTATCCACCAAATGCAAATTCCTTGAAAAGGGATCAGGCATCAGGTTACCTTTTGTTATCTTCTTACAAATTCAAATTCATCCTTAAGATCCTTTAAAGTCAATGTTTATACCTGTTCTATTCACAATAGCTAGATTGTGGAGCCAACTTAGATGCCCTTCAATTAATGAATGGATAAAGAAACTTAAATATATATATATATGTATATATATACACACACACACACACACACACACACACACACACAATGGAATACTACTCAGCCATAAAGAAGAATAAAATCATGGCATTTTCTGGCAAATGGATGGAGTTGAAGAATATCATGCTAAGTGAAGTAAGCCAATCCCAACAAACCAAAGGTCAAATGTTTTCTCTGATAAGTGGATGATGATACATAACAGGGGAGAGGGGGAGAAGAATGGAGGAACTTTGGATTTTGTAGAGGGAAATGGGGTGGGAGAAGGAAAGATAGCGGAATGCGACAGACATCATTACCCTATGTACATGTATGATTACTTGAGTTGTGTGAATCTACATTGTGTACAATCATAGAAATGAAAAGTTGTACCTCATTTGTGTACAATGAATCAAACGCAGTCTGTAAAAATTTTTAAAAAATTAAAAAGATCCTTTAAAGTTCTATTGTAGGCCATCTTATTAGGGCTGTGCTGTTTTAAAGTTACTTTTTCTGTTCATCTCATAAATACACTTAAAGTATGCAAATATCAGAGCAAGAACACGGCTGGTATGAGAATTTAATAGTCAACAGCAAAGGTAATAGCATTGCTTTTAAACCAATGTCATTACAGCGAAATTTTAATTTGCGTTATTACAATTTGTTCATTCTTTTCCAGGTGGATTACATTTTACATATGGCTAAAATGACAAATCTCTGTAATTTTCACTTCATTTCTTGAAATTTGCATACTTTCTTCTCTTACCTTCACTGTTAAATGAGAACTTTGATTCTTCTCAAGTGCAGTCAAAATTAATCCTACAAAGCTCTTTATTTTCTCTGGGTTGAAGAGGGTGTCCTGTGACCATTTTAATAAGCATTTACTAACTCCCTTTCCTGTCGTCCTTGGCTTTCAAGTGTAAGAAAGAGAAGCTGACCATATATCCAATGGAAACCTTCTCTATTTGGCAATTTTTAAATAGGGCCACAAAAAAGTGAGCAATGAATTCAACTGAAGTAGCGCAGTTCCCCCATATGGTAGGGCAATGGACTGGGAAGCTGGAGAAATCAAGTGAGGAAACTCGATGAACTTAAGGTGGAGAGAGAAAAACTCAGAAGTCAAAAAGAAGAAAAGTGAGTTTGTTGAGAATGTACTGTTTTGTGCAGTGTGTCTGGGGTTTGCATAAATTGACTAGTATTTCAAATGCTAGCTCTCTAGACAACATCAGTTATACAACACACACACACACACACACACACACATACACACACACAAATATACACCTATAGGTTATTCTCTATTAAAAGATAACAGATTTTTAAACTTTATCTTCATGCATCTGTAGTCTTCAATTTTTATACTATAAATCTCTAAAGAATGTATTTTTATATATTTTTTAAAAGTGCATTTTTCAATATGTCTTTTTAGCTACATCTCACAAAGGTAAGCCACCTGCCTGGTGCGGGGCCCTGTGGTCACTGGCACCCCCTGAGCCGCGGGAAGAGGGTGGTTTTGAATGCAGATATACAGGTCATGTGTAGAAATGAGGGGCTTCTAGATTTTCTGAATTTTCAGTGCTCCTCTCTGTAGCCTGACATCAGAGGGTTCCTCACATGCCTGCCTGCCATACAGATGTTCTCAAGGTGACAACACTGATGGTCCATGCGACAGCCACGTCCTCACTCCAGGAAAAGAGTTCTTCCTGTGACGTCATCTGCAGCTTCACCCAGGCCGCTGCTCATTCCCACCTCCCACCTATGCCTGTCTTGGGTCCTCACCTTTGACTGTTGTTCTGTCCCCTTCTCTTCTTGTCTTCTACTCTGTCCTTTCTGGTATATGTTGAAAGCCCAGGGCAACTGGAAACTGTCCTTGCTACGTATCGCTTTTCCTCCTCTTTGGAGGAAATTCCCTCAGGATTGGCATAAGCAAAGGGGAGACGGCAAGCTGGAGAGGGGACTCAAAGAAAGATCCAGATTTAGGAGCCAGGGTCATTCCCTAGACCAAAGGAACTGCAGCTGCAGAGAGAACTGGGTGAATTACAGTAATTCACTCAAAAAAGGAAGTTTCTAGAGGTTTCTGCAAAGTACTTTATTTTACATCAAATCTGCAATGCATCTGAAAGTCAGAATTACAGCCCAGACATGAGAAAAGGTAATAAGTTGGGCAAATTCTAATGTATAAATAGTAACTCATGATATTATTTTCAATATGAAATATATGGTAAATCTTAAAAGACCTACTCTCCCAAATAGATGTGAAATCTAGAAAAATCTGAAGTCCCAATTGGACTAAAGCAAGTTCCTGATACATGTTTCTTCTATGCTACATGAGAGTATCAGAGCATGTTTTTAATTCATTAAAATTTTCTTACGTGAGTCCTTTGGGGCCCTTGGTGCTCCTATGTGGGTGGAGACAGCGTTGGTACAAGCACAAATGAAGTACACTTGAGGACACGGCTTGTCAAATCACATCAGCTAATAGGTGGGTCTGTGAGCTAATGAATGCACAGGAACATTGTTGCTCAACCCTGTACCCTGCATCTTCCCTAAACCAGATTTGGCTTTCATCGGATTGCGTCTAAATAAAAGGTGGATCCACTCACCATGGAGCTGAAGTTCTTAAACGGCCCTTCCCATTAAGTAATTCTGGTTGAGAGTCAAGCATTAAAGGAAGCCTCATAAGGATACCAGTCGAAGGACACGGTTCTGGAAGGAAGACTTCTGATTTCTGTTGTATCACAGTTTAATTCTCTCTCCCAGGAAATAGGAGTCCTTCAAAATAACCAATTGGGTACTAAACCTACCTACAGCCAAGAATGAAAGGCTCTACGTGCAAACTAGGCAGACTCCTCTGGAGAAGTAGGCATGTGCTTTGACCTGAAGGCAGTTTTTGATTTAGGTGGTCTTATCCCCTGATAAATGATCAGGGTGTGTCGGGAATCTTCATGCTGTGTTTGTCCATGAATATGGGTGGGAATGACTAATAGCAGGGTGGTGACGCTTACTACTGTAAGCTAGGCACAGTTACAGAATTTTAGAAATGGAAAGATTCTGGATATTGTCTAGACTGGTACTCTCATTTCCAAATGAGAAACCCCCGGGTACAAAGTCCAGCACTGACTCAAGTTCACACAATAAATTAGGGGAATCAACCTTTAGATCTGTATGAAGAAGGTGAGCTTTTAAAAAAGAAAAAATGCTATTTCAAAATATCCTTCCCCAAAATCACTCCATTAGAGAAATGTTTGAGAATCAGTTTGATGAATGTAAGAAAATCATTGCTAAAAACAAAAACTAAGCTGGGCAGGGTGGTGGACGCCTGTAATCCCAGCAACTTGGGAGGTCAAGGCAGGAGAATTGCAAGTGCAAGGCCAGCCTCAGCAGCTTAATGAGACCCTCAGCAACATAGGGAGACCCTGTCTCAAAATGAAAAATAGAAAGTACTGGGGATGTAATTCAGTGGTAAAATGGCCCAAGGTTCAATTCCTGGTACCAAAACAAAAATTAAAAAATTATGGTTGATATCCTTGCACTGATATTGCCTCCTTTTTATTTATTTATTTAGTCATACCAAAGACTGTTGGGTTTTTTTAACATTTTTGTATGAAAAGAATCTTAACTGCATGTATGCAAAAATAAGAGAATAACACGAGCCCTTGTGCACACATCAAGTACCATCACTTTGTCCAACTCTGACCAATCTTGTCGAATTCAACTGTCCATTTGCACCTCACCATTCTTGAAGTGGATCATCAGACATTCTATCATTTCATCTATGAACATTGTAGAGTGTGATTTCCAGAAGACAAGGATTCCTTTGCAAAGCAAAACCACAACAGCATAAAAAATTAACAAGAACTCCTTAATACAAATAGATTTCTTAGATTGACATAAATGAATCTTGGCCTTAGAACTAGAGCATACTGCTACAATTTGATAAACGCTCTCTCATTGATTTTTAAGGTCAGCAAGCACTGAGTATTCATACCAACATACCAAAGGTTTTATTTGCATGGAGGGTGGGGAAGGAGACCCGGGTTCTTACTTTTGGAGAGGCAGTAGAGAATAGAAGAGAATTCTAGAAGTAGTGTTGTATGAATAACTCAGTCCCACTCCTTATTGAATGTGTAAACAGAAGCACATTTCTTCATCTCTCAAAACCTCAGTTTTGGTTGTCAGTGCAATGAGATACTGATGTCTATCTGTACAGAGTTACTGGGAGAGTTAAATAAGATTAGATAGGTAGTCATATATCATATCTGCAGGGGGACTGATTCCAGTACCCCCTCTCCCACCCCAGGATACCAAAATCTGCAGATGGATAAGTCCCTTATACAAAATGTCAGGGCACAGTATTTGCATGTAACCTGTACACATCCTCCTGTATACTTTAAATTGTCCTCAGATCACCTATAAAACCTATTGCAGTGTAAATGCTATGTACATAGTTGTTACACTGTATTGTTTAAGGAATAATGACCCCAAAAAGGTCTGCATGTGTTTGGTATAGACACAATTTTTTTTTTTTTTTTACCATTTCTGATCTGTGGTTGGTTGAATCCACAGATGCAGAATGTCAGCTGTGTATAAGGCTATAGACGCCCACAAAATAGTCACTCTTTTTCTCTAAGAGACTTTTTTAAGTGCTTCGTTGCTAGAATTTGTTCAACCAGATTGATTAGATTCAAATAACTAATTGAATATGAAAATGTACTTTAAGTCTCATTACTCTCTTTTGAGTTACACAAGTAATGCTTTTTCTAAAAAAAGATCCATTTCTCACTTATAAAAACTGCAAGTTGAAGAGTCCTTGGCCATAGACTTCTAAGAAAGATCTGAGATTTGTCCAGCATCATCAGGTTCAATAAGTAACATTTGCTGAATTAATGAGTGAATAAATATATGAGGAAAGTTGGAGAGTCTCCACCCCCACCCCTACCTCAATATCTCTAAGAGAAAGAAAAGTTCTTATCCATGTGGAACAATTAAGCATAGCAGGACCAAAAAACTCAGGTGACTTCTGCCTTTTGGATTTTTGCCATGTGCATCTTTTAAACACTCATTATTAAAGGGTAAAGCTTTTACCCTAGGTGGATCTCGAAGGCAAGCTACCATGCCTGATTCAATACTAGCTCTTTGCCCAGCTCCGTTCTGCCTTTGATGGAACCTTGGTTCATAATTCAGCATTCAAGTGACACTAATTGTTTTTGTTTGCGGTGCTGGGGATTGAACCCAGGGCCTTGTGCTTGCAAGGCAGGCACTCCACCAACTGAGCTATATCCCCAGCCCGAGTGACACTAATTGTTAATAAACCTTTCGCCATTTACCGCCCAGTCATTTTATTAGCCTTTTCTCACTACATCCCTCTGAGGTCAGCCACTATTATTATCCTCCTCGAGGAGCAAACTGAGGCACAGAGAGTGCACATAATTTGTTTCAGGTGGGGAAATGAGTAGGGGGAAATTGTGTCTGGCACCCGGCAGCCTCTGTCAGCAGACCTCACTGAGCCAAGCACCAAAGCACATCAGGCTGCTAACCGTGGTGCTCCTGGGGCACCCAGGCTCAGCCCACAGTCATGGTTATCTCTGGGCACCCCTCTCCCACAGACTTAGAGGAACTTGCTCCTATTCATCTTCATAGCCCTGATGTTAACACATACTAGTACACAGCTGTTTAATCAATGTGTGTGGATATTGGTCGAACAACTGAGATACAGTGCCAAGAACTGAGTGCACCCCAGATGCTAGGGCATGATGATCTGCCAATTATCTTAATAAGAGTCCTTATGTAGGTGCATCAGCCCGTTCTTCATTTGTAGCTTGGACCCCGTTCTCTCCTTCCTTCTCGGGAAGCTCTGAAACCTTTCTCTTTTAGAGCGCACTGCTCCCATTTGTCTGGGTCTTTCCATCAGATTTACATGTTCGAGTTTCTTTGTCATCCCAGCATATCACACAAATTTAGATATTTAAAAGAAGCTGTGCCTCAGCCCCACATCTCCTCCATGCACATGGCATTGCCTTTTCCCTCTCTTAACCTCCTGCCTCCATTTCCTACCCTACCACTCATGCCTTGACTCATTTCTGCCCAGGTTCCATTCCCATTCCTCCACAGAAATGGCTCTTAAGAAAGTACCGGTGTGAATCTCACCTTAGAAAATCCCCTGGATGCTGTCTAGTACTCACCTTCTCCCTCCAAAGCATTCCAAGCAGTGACTCCACCCTCTCCCTGTTCTTCCCCTCTGCCACCATCTTGCCAGTCTCCCTTGCCAGTCCATGTATCCCATTCACCTACACTCTCCCTAAGCAATCTCACCCATGCCAGTAATTTGTTTCCCAGATGAATATCAGCGTGACTCCCAAAATTTATCTGCAGCCCAGATCTCTTCTGTAAGTTCTGGACCCATACACCAAACTACATATCAGATGATCACACATTTTAGCCTTACTGCTTCCAAGATCTCTCTGAAAATCAGGTTTTCCCCCCAAGAAGTGGTCCTGTTCTCTGTCTCAGGAATAGCAAAAACTATCCATCTAGTTGCTAAAGGCAGAAACTCAGGAAGGGTCTTTGTTCCTTCCCTCCCTTCCCACCCAGATCCAGCCCTTCACCCAGCGCCATCAATGTCACTTCCAAAGTTTTCCAGCTCTACCACATCCCTTTACATGCTTGGATTCTAACTCTTCTCTCCACACCTACTCTTGCCCAGCCTCCGCTCTGTTCCAAGTTATGCTGCATGCTGAAAAACACAACCCTGATCTTGCACCATATACAACCTCCTTAAAAGCCTTCCAATGCCTTCCCATTGCTCTGAGAGTAAAGACCAATCTTCAACACAGCCTGTACCACCTGCAGGATCAGCCTGGACATCCACTGCGGCTACTTCCTACACCACTCACCTTCAGTTCCTACCCTCCCTGTCATTTACCTTCCTTCAGATTTTTAACCATATCATGTTCATTCAACCTCAGCACTTTACCTATGCTGTTCCTGATCCTAAAGTCCTTTCCTAACAACCACCAACCTTCAACTAATAAACAAATACACAACTAATCACAGTTCAATTATTTCCTCCTAGGAGGTGATGTCCCAGATTAAACCAAGTCCCTGAGTTCTACGTGGCATGGAATTTTTCCAAAGAACTAGAACCTACATGGCATTCCATTTCAGAGGCATGCCAGGATACTGAGATGATATCATTAAGAGT
This sequence comes from Glaucomys volans, assembly GCA_020662805.1. Taxonomy (NCBI): domain Eukaryota; kingdom Metazoa; phylum Chordata; class Mammalia; order Rodentia; family Sciuridae; genus Glaucomys; species Glaucomys volans. The sequence goes on from JAJEJO010000505.1 coordinate 243,471, forward strand.
TCTTTCCTTTTAACAGAATTAGAATAACAAATATTACTACTAGAAGAGACTTTGAAAGTCCTTCAATTCAGTAACCTCCAACCTGGATGCTCTAGTAACCAAAATCACTGGGAAGAGGCTTGATGGTCTAGATTCTTCAATCCCCATGTCACCTCTGTCTTCATCAGAAAACTCCATTGGTATAAGTTGTGATTCCATAGAAGATTCTGCTGGAGGAAATAATTTTGCTACTGAAAGGGGTCTGAAATATATTAGCCTACAGTGGTTTCATGATCTAAATCGAGAGACAGAATCCTGCAAAGAGAAGTGATTTGCACCAAGTCCCAAAGCTAATTCATCTGCAGAGTCGGGGTGACACTCCAAAGGGTCTGTGCAAAATGATCAGTTTCCAACCCGAAGAACAGCAGACAGCAGAACTGTCCAACGGAAGAGTACAGCATGTGAGTCATTCATTACAAGCCAGTGGGTCAAGAGACAAGCGAGTCACACACCGTGAATCAGAAGTCAGATATGGGGCATTCTAGAGATGATATATGAATCTTATTTTGCTGGCTGCCATTTTCAAGATTTCAAAACCCCAAACTAATTTTCTCTTCAACTTCTGTTGATACAAAGATGTGTGTATCTCCAGCATCTAGCCCAATCTCAATAATTATGACAAATATTGTGATATGTAACACTTTAACAAACTGCTTTAGTCCTTTGTATTATCCAAGTCTCTTGGATCCAAAAAAGGCAGAGAAATTCAAAACCCAGAGTGATAATATGCTGTCACTGGTTAGTTCAGGGGGCCAGAGGACAGCTAAGTCAAAATACCAACTGGGGCCCAGTACCCTCTCTCTTTCCCATATGGCCCATGTGGGTCCCTAACACTGGGCCCCCAGATACACCATGGGCCATTGACCAGCAAGCACTGCTTCCTCATCCTTCAGAGCCAGCTCAAGCATCCCGTTGCATGGGTGTCTTCTCTCTGGTCTCTCCCCTGACTTCTCATAGGTTTTAGTAGCCAAAATTTTCACACTACATTCATCTTAGGATACTTTACCTCATTGTTTAACTCATTGGCACATACAGTCTTCCAAACTCAATTATAAATCTCTCTGCTACTAAAATGGCATCTTCTGCTTCCTCCTCTTCTCAGCAGATCCTACACCTGTCCTACAAGTGACAAGTAACAATGATGATGATGATGGCAATGACCAGAGATGAACCAAGAAAATTCCCCCTTCACTCTTTACTGGGAAAAAACTACTCAAAATGCAAGCCATGTACCTAAGGTATTTCTTATGAGAGAAGAATGAGTACCAAATAATAACAAACATTTGTGGTTGCTTTTCAACATATGCACATATTCTCATGTGACAGCTACTCTTATTTTCTCTATTTTATGGGGAAGAATATTGAGGGATAGAGTTCAGTGACTTTCTCATGATTCCATAGAAACCCTGCATAAGGTCAATAAATAGGGCTGGGGATGTTGTTCAGTGGTATAGGACTTGCCTAGCATGTATGAGCCTGGGTCTTAACCCCAGTACCATAAGAAGAAAGAGAGAGAGAGATGGGAAGGGAAGGGAAGGGAAGGGAAGGGAAGGGAAGGGAAGGGAAGGAAGGGTAAAGAAGTTAGAAAAATAAATGTGTTCATATTGATACAGACCTGTAAGAAAAGAAAAACCCTCACTAAGTTCTTGTGTTTTCCTAACAGTCAATAACCAAATAATCATAGGGAGATAAGGCCCAAGTTGGTAAAGCATGTGAAATGAAGCACATCACTACTAGGACTAAATGATTTTGAAGTAGAATATGCATGAAGCCATATCTAATGTTACCATATCTAAGATCCATGTTAAATTAATATCTGAAAAGATATTGCAGTGCTGAAATGAAACACTTTGGTGAGGATCTTTTCTTTCACCTGGTGCTTAAGGATTACTCTTCTTGCAAATGGCATCCAAGTCTCTGTTCCTATTAACTCACCTCATTGCTCTGAGCTTTTACGTTCCTTCTTATGTAAGAATCCCATCTCAACTTGTGAAAGATGTCTGAGATGGTTTCCAGCAGGGGGAGAGGGATCATTGGGAGGCAGTCTGATCCCTTTGAGAAGGTTTTCTAAATGAGCCCAACATTCTTTGGTGACAATTTAATTTATCCCAAGGGTGCTGATCTCTCTTCGCAAACTTTAGCAATGTCCCAGTTTTCTTTCTGCTGCTTCTACCATTTGACCTTGGCTGATACAACAGACTCCCATGCCCCCCACCCCAGAACTGCATCAAGCAGATTCTCATTTGCCAATGAGTGCTAAACTCTAAGGAGTTTCCCTCTCTTCATTGTTCTTTTGAATTCTCTTACAAACATCTGGGCTTCATGATACAGAGATGGTTTGCACATGAGCCATTTGACACCTGGTGTTTAAGAACACAGGAAAAGAATTGAGATGTCATGCTATCCTTAATTTATTCCATGGATATTTGTTAAATGGCTGCTACATGTCACCATTGAAAGAAACTTGCTCTTGACTTCTAGAAGAAAGGTTTGAATTGAAGATTGGCCCTCACTTCATCTCCGTGTCTTTACCTGTAAAATGGCAATTAATAACAGAACTGACCTCGCAGTCCTCGTGTATCTTAAAAAGTGAATAAAACATGGTCTCCAACTTAGAGGAGGTCACAGAAAACACCACAGTGACATTTGGCTCACACCCAGGCTCAACGAGCATAGTTCTCAATATTTGCCACACCAGAACCACAAGACTGCTCTTGTGGCTTCGAAATTAGGGGAACTGAAGCATGACGCTTCAGTTGAAAGCATGACACCACACAGGAAAAACAATGCCAGCAGAGAGACACAGAATTACAGAGCTGGAAGGAGCCCTGGAGGGGACTTGTCCCAAGGCTCCTACCATTTTTGTGAGGACACAAAAGAGGTTTTGGAAACCAAGAGCCTGAGGTGCTAATTCCGGCTTTGAAACTTTCTAGAAAGGTGACTTTACATAAAGGACAACCCTCTTTAGCCTCATTATCTCATTTAGGGAAGGGGGAATAATAATGATAACAGGATTGTTGTGCGGACTAAATAAGATAGAGTATGAAAATTTCTTGGAAAGTAGTAAGCTCTTCATAAATGATTCATGCCACTTGTTTATATAATTTTTATTGTTATTTGATTTTTAATGGCTTTACTATCTGAGATCTTTTGATGGCTGAGTGGAGGAGGGGTGAGGCACACACAGTCAAAGAGGAACAGGCTAGAATTGGAACCGATGTTCTTTGTAATAAAAAGAAGGTGCCAAACGAGTTTCATTCCACTTGCTGCTGGAAATTCTAACACATCCAGGGAAAGGGAAGGGACAAGACTAGCCTAGAAACTGATTCTTAACACTGCTGTAAGTCTCTACTATAATCTGTGAGAAGCAGGGCCTACTATAGAGTGAGGAGCCCAAATCTACATCTGTCAGGAAACCACAGCCTGGAAGATGTCCTCTCTGGGGTCAGGCAGCTGGTTATGAATGGAGCCAGACTTCACCTGCACATCTTTCCACCATGCCAAGCTTGGAATAATCGTTCATTCATTTGAAAATAAATATCAAGGCTGAGCACCCTAGTGCTTTGCCCGGACTCAGGAGGCCAAGGCAGGAGGATCACAAGTTTGAAGCCAGTCTGTACAGTTTGGGGAGACCCTGACTCCAATTAAAAAAAAAAAAAAAAAAAAAAAAAAGGCTTGGGATTTAGTTCAGTGGTAAAATGTCCCTGGGTTCAGTCTCTAAGACCACAGAATGAATGAATGAATGAATGAATGAATGAATGAATGAATGAATGAATAAATAAATAAATAAATATTGGGCACCACTTCTGTGCCTAGAATTGCAATCACAGGGTAGAAGGAAACTGTCCTATCAGGAATAAGTGATGAATGGCAAGTGATGCCTTGATAAGAATTCTTCTGATCTGGACTCTAGTCCAAGCAGAACATGGGCAGTTCCATTTGTTTCACTCTTTATCCACTGTTTTCCACACCAGGTGGCAGAGACGCAGATGCAGATGCCGGTGAGAGAGAAGCTTCGGTAGCAATCTCTGCTGGCCACCTTTGGCTTCCTGCATCTACTGTGCTTCAGGGAGGGACTTTCCTCAGTGGTGTGCTAACCTACATTCTCCAAACCAGGAGGTTCTCTACAACCGAAACCTGCCAAGACAGAAGAAAACTTTTAACACAGCTCAGTGAAAGCGGCATAGACTTTTTTATTGCATAAATGTAAAAACTTTTGAGCCAACCTGAATACTCTAGGACCAAATCCCACGTGTAATTATGTTGCCCGAGAAATGTTTGAGGCTAACAAGAAGAACACCGCATCCTAATGAGTAATGAGGATTACATAACAGCGGAGATAAGCAACGCCACCCACAGATTGCATGTAAATGCTAATATTGAGTTCTTGGCCACGCTCCCAAGTAAAAGGGAAGAACACAGCTTCAAAATAGGACTCCCAATTGTTGCACAAAACCACTAGTGAGTTGACAGAAGGGTTTATTTCACTTTTTCTAATTGTTAGCTCTTCATTTGAAAGTTTGATTTTTTTTTTTTTTTTCATTCACAAATCAGGGTGTTTGGCAAGAATTCTTATGAAAGCCTTGGTCAAATGGGGGACCTAAAAAAAATGGCCCTCTGTGTTGGGGGGGGGAGGTGTGCACACACACTGAGGCCTCTGTCATACCAAGCACACACTCTGCCACTGAGCTACACCTCTTAACAAAGTCTTAAGACACACGTTCCACAGCTTTCCTCACTCAACAGCAGCATACTTTCCCAAAGGACATTTCTTCCATGCATCTAATTTGAATCTACCTTGCTGCCATACAAAGGGAAGATTTCTTCTAGAGAGCAAGTGGACATTAGAAGCAGACTCCCCAATCCGTCCTCAGAACACCAGTCACTTAAGATGATGATAGTGTTAACAATTTAGAAAGTACTAGCAACATATTAAAATTTCTGAGGAGTTCAGGAATTATGGTGCCTGTTGTGTCTTCATTTTTCAGCCAAGTTCTTTGCTCACCCTTCCCCCAACACACAGACTTTCAGGACTTAGTTCTGGAAACTTCTCCATGAGATGCACACTGGGAAATGGAGCTTCAGAACCCAGCCCAATTCCTGTATCCGAGGAGAAATCGAGAAAGATAATAATGTTAACAAGTTTTGCTTGGGAATGTTATCACCCCCTCTCCAGCAAAAAATACTAAATTTTCTTATTCTTTGTAAATTGCTGGTCCATTTCCCTTTTGCAGAGAAAAATTCCCTTATTTCACACACCCTTTCCTAAAATATAGGAGCTTCACAAAAATAGTTTACCCAGGCTAAATTAGGAACCATACCAGATCTTGCTCTCCAATTGAACAGTGACTGGTTATCTGAACTTACCTGTGAGCCCTCCATTGAAATGCACTGGGGAGTTATGAGGGCAGTTTGGCAGACAAAGGGGAGTTAAAGAAATTTAAGGATCATCTACTGTGTTTCCTTCATTTTGTAGCAATAAGGGAACTGTGGCCCAAAGAGGGAAGTTGGCATCCCCTAAAGGAGAGGTAGCAGCCAAGCCAGCATTGAACCCAAGTCCCTCCTGGCTGCTTCTCAGCCCTCCACCTCTGCCTTCACCTTCCCCAGGGTTATGCAAACCTGTTCCCTGACCTGCACACTAGAAAACTGGACTCCATGGCAGAAGTACCTGCTTACCAAAGAGTGTGCAGAAGCCAAGTAATTGTTCATGCAGGGTTGCTTTAATCCAAGTGCAAAGGTGAAAAGATTTCCACTCATCACAGTTCTGGAAGATTAAAGAGAAAGTGGAGAAAAACCAATTTCTTCACCAATATCCCAACTGGGTCTTCTCTGCACAGACCCATCAAGTTCCAGGCAATCCCTTCTATGATGTGAGTAAGCTTAAGAATCTGGCTGGAGATGAAAAGCAAAGCAATTAAAGGCAAAATCTAATTGAGTAGGGCAAGCTATGACGACTTTCAATATGAGTCCTGAGAGTTCCAGTTCACAGATGTTAGCATTGATTTTCTTTTCACCTTGGATTCTTATTCTGTATCTATTGTTTGCTAAGAAAATGCTTTCCCATTATTCACCCCAGAAAGTGTTTATTTTTTGAGGTAAGGGAGAAGTGAGAGTTGTTTATTATTTTTTTATTTTAAATTTTTTTTGGGGGGTGGTACCAGGGATTGAACCCAGGGGCACTCCACCACTGAGCCACATCCCCAGCCCTGTTTTGTATTTTATTTAGAGACAGGGTCTCACTGAGTTGCTTAGAACCTTACCATTGCTGAGGCTGGCTTTGAACTTGCAATCCTCCTGCCTCAGTCTCCCAAGCTGCTGGGATTACAGGAATGTGCCAATGTACCTCGTTTTAATTTATTTTTAATGGACACATAAAACACTGTACATATGTATGGGGAACTGGGTAATGTTTTCATACATGTATACATGGTGAAATATTGAAATCCAGTTAATCATACCTGTCTCCTCAAACACATTTCATTTTGGTGAGAAAAAAAATTTTGAATTCCTTTCTTCTCTCTTTTTGAAATATATAATACACTCTCATTATGTAAATCACCCTGCTGTTCATCCTACCCCACAACCTTCCTCCTGACTAACTATTGCTTCATACCCATTGATCAGCCTCTCCCTGTACCCCTCTAAGGATGTTTAAATTATACTTTGTTCTTTAAAATATGCATTTTGACTTTTTGACTATTGATTCTGGAATTTGATGAACTTTCCCTTGAAGTCATTTCCTTGGACCCCTCTGCATGCTCTGGGACTCCAAATGAGGTCACATTTCAACAGATCCTCTGCCCTCCTGGTCCTCCTGGTGCCTGACCCCCAGGAAATAAAGGAGCATGTTGCATTGAGATGGCCATTATGTGTCTCCACTCATCAGAAACACCGTCGCCAGGTGGCAAGGGTACAGGATGACAAGAAAACAATCCCATCTTTCATCCCTCAGCTTCTGTCACGCACGCCCCTTCAACCTGAAAACAGACCAGAAAAATCCAGGGAGAATAGTTCTGAGAGCCACTGCACCAAGGTGACAAGGAATCACAAAGTCCAACTGTTACTGGCTTGGAAAGAAAGGTTCAGGTGAAAGAAAATAAATTGTATTCGCCAAGCAAGTCATTCGTCTTCACTGTTTAGGGCAGGTCCATTTTAATATTTACGTTTTCTCTAAACTTGGCCTCGCCTTTTAAAAAAAAAAAGAAAGAAAAGAAAAGAACTGTCATTTCTATTCAATTAACTGCTTCCCCCTCTGACTTTAAATCAAGGACAGTGTCTGTTCAATTTAATTACTTTCCAAGTAGCCTGCATGGCTGAAGCAGCCGCTGCTCCAGCCAAAGAGCCATATGGTGCTTTACAAGGTAAGAATTGGATATAATTTAAGGATATTCTCCTAACAGAAAATGCAATAAGGCTGATTTCCCCCCTGCTGTTTTTCTAGCCACTTGACACATTATATGTTCATAGGTCAAGGTTTTAGCTGAACAATCTAAAGCAGTAAAACGGGAGAGTGTCACTTTACCAGTGGAAGGAGCTTTTTGAAGGGCTTGTTGCCCCACCTGTTGTGATTATATGGGAGAGTGACCTTCTTCTTTACAGAGGGGCTTACTTTTATTATCAACATGCACGAGATCTTCCAGATCTGATTGCATTAATAATTGTATCAATATCGACCATTCAACCTTGTAAAGTCAGATTGAGTCAAACCTGGGTAGTTGTAGATTAAAAGGTCACAGAAATACACAGGGCCAGGACACCGTCGGCATCATTTTAAGCTTTACTCCACCAACAATAAACCGTGGAACCCTGAGGAAGTTGCTTCACTTCTCTACATCTGTTTCATTATCAGCAAAAAGAGAGAGCTCTATTAACCGGACACTAGGATTCTAAAGCTCATCAACAAGATGATCAGGTGACAGCATGGTACCTACCAACTGCCAGTTACAACCTTAAGTGGAGTGATCGCATACCCACCAGGCAGAAGAGCCAACAGGAGGGCAATTGCAAGCAATAACATCAACTTAAAGTCTCTGCAAAGAGATCACTTAGGATGCAGCCATCTGAGATGGAGTTGCTCTTTTTCATTAATGGTGTCCAATGGTCCAGAAGAGCTCTGACCAAAAGAGAAATGGAAAGTTAAAGCACAAGAAATCATTCGTTCAGTATTTTGATTTACATCATGGAATACAATTTCTGGAATTCAATATACTCTGTGATGGGTGAACACTTTCCTCCATAAATAATTTGCACTTTATTTAAACTAGAGTCACATGTAGACAGCTCAATTTGTTCTGTCCACATTAGATATCTACTTAAAACTACAAAGGGCAAGTGAGAATGTAAGAAATGTACATGCTTGTTTAGTACAAAGTTCCCTTTGGTGGACTCTCCAGTTAAACACAAATTAATGGATGGTCTTCAGGTCATTCACAGTGACTTTCATGTATCTTCACGCACATTTACTCACAAATAACGACGTGTTTCAAGAGTTCAACATGGAAATGATCCACCACCCAGGTGTAAAATCCCAGAAGAGATTATGCTCTTCAGACCTAGATTAAGTTTCAATTTTAAAATTTAAAACAGGAACGTTGGTGCACTCCTATAATCCCAGCAATTTAGGAGGCTGAGGCAGGAGAATCACAAGTTTGAGGCCAGCCTGGGCAACTTAGTGAGACCCTGTCTCAAAGTAAAAAATAAAAGGGGTGGGGGGCCTGGTTCAGTCATGTAGAGACCCTGGGTTCCATCCCTAGTACCAAAAAAAGAAAGAAAGAAAAAAAAAAAGCATCCTAGGCATGCTCTGTGTATGCATATTTAATGCAAATGACTCAGGGGGACCTTAGTCAATGCATTCTTGTCTTTCCCTGTCTCAAATTCCGTACAATATTTTTCATGTTTGTATGTGATTGGATTGAATGTGATTCAAAGGTCAAGTAAGCCATTCTCTACTTACATGACTCTGTGCATAGCTCTCCTTGGCCTTTGTGTAACTTGATTAAATAAAGAAGCCAGGGTGTGAGGGAGGAAAGTCTCTGTAAGATGAATCAGTCCACCTCACCGCTCCCCAATAGAATAACTAATTAATGACAGGTAAACATTTATCCTGTATCTCAGAAACATCCAATGCCCCAAATCCCCATTTCCCATCCTCCTATGCTCCCTACAAATGAGTCACAATGTTTGAAAGTTGGTCCATCTCTCCTTCTATGCTGTTCTTACTAGAAATCCTCTTGTCTCAAGGTTTTAACTTCTGTCTCCAAAATATACACCAGTTGAGTTCCCTGTCTACATTTTATAACTTCCACCAGTCCCCATCTTCTTCAGCTCCAAAACAGAGTCTCCTCTCCTCACACTTCCCTACTTGCTGGATTTTAAACATTTTTGATGTTATAGAACTAATCAGCAACATTTCTGAGTCTCTTGTACAATTATTTCTCATGAATGATTAAAATTTGTCTCTGTCTTTGCTTGAAATTCACCACATGTATTTAAGGCCTATAAATCAAACATAAATTTTTCTCTTTGCTTAAATGGATTAACCAAATGCCATTAGAAAATATCAATCAATCAATTAATCAAGCCAGGCACAGTGGTGTTTACCTGTAAGTCCAGTAACTTGGGAGGCCAAGGCAGGAGAATCACAAGCTTCAGCAACTTAGCAGGGTGTCCTTCAAAAACTTAGCAAGACACTGTCTCAAAATAAAACATTAAAAGGTCTGGAGATGTCGTTCATGGTAAATTGCCCCTGGGTTCAATCTCAAGTGCTAATTAAAAAAAAAAATGGTCAATTAATCAAAAATATCTGTAAGCACTACTTTAGGTACTATCATGTTTGGTCCATGTCCAAGGAAGTTAATTGCATATTTTTGAGAACATAGGACTAATGTAAAAAAATATACACATTCTGCTCATCATATGTATCTGTCACACAGTATGCAAGAGATTCAAAGAGAGGAAAGGATAAATGTGTATGACAAGACATCGTGTAATGTGAATTCATGCCATGGAAACTTTTTATATATTCAATATGGCTGTAAATTTTCAGAGTTCTCACTTGCAGTCTCTTTGATAATAATTCCTCTCTCATGTGTTCAGGGCCTATAAGACAAGTAGCTATTTGGATGGGAATGAAGACATCTCGCTCACTGGTCTACATAATAGACACAAAGAATAAGAATAAATCTGAGTGATGTCTTCCATTAGAAGGTAAAAGAACTTACTCTTTCAAGTATCATCGTTCTTACAATGCCTTTTATTTACTTCCTATGATCCACTACATTTTTATAAGATCTAGCTATCAATCTGAATGCTTTGAGTGAGCCCATGGGTTCATTGAACTGGAATTCCAGGAAAATGGAGTAGGAAGCTGCAGAATGCTCCTTTAGCTACAAAAAATTTTTAAACAGGTTAAATTGCTAAAATTGTATTGTCCAAGACATCAGAAAACTGTAGAAGTAAAAAGAACTAAATGAACCCAACCAAAGACAGAAGAGCCCTTCCAATTTGAGTAGGCGGCCACTGGCTGCCTCTACCCTGGGAGTGTTTGCCAATCCTGAGTGCAAGATGAGGCTTGAGCTTGGCCTAAATACAAGGACATTGCTCTGAGAAAAAGAAACTGTGGAAGCTGTTGAAGGTGGTGTGGGGCTGGAATGACGATTTGGAAAACCCAGGACTCCTCATGCACAAGGTCATTCCTCCAGGGGTTCATCTGCTGAGTCAATGAGCCAATGGGGGGCTAGGACTATTCTTTAAAATAAAAGACTGATATACACTCTAGTGTCACAGTACTGAAAAGACAAACTCCCTCTCACAGCAGATACCTGCTTCAAATACACAGCCAGTCTCTCCTTGAGATGTTTTCCAATATGAAAGAAGCCTGGGGTTTGAGAACAGAAAGCAAAGTTTAAAATTGCTAAAAGGTCTCCAGACTGCTCTTGTTGTCTTTGTAGGCAGAAATCAGGGGAGCAGAGACCTGATGGGCCTGCGTGGCCTGCTAAGCTATAGGGGATCACCCTGAAACATTTAAAGCCAAGATGGACTGGGTTTGACCAAAGCCCCACCTCTGATTAAACCATCAAGGGTAATCCTCTTGGGCCAAAGTAATAAAAACTCCATTCTCTACTGAACTTTAACATACAATGTATAGCACAAACCAAAATATTAACAAGACATGAGAAGAAACAGGAATCACTGGAGGAAAATGAACTACCATTTAAAACAGAAATATGATCCACATTAGAATCAGCAGACAAGATCTTTAAATATTTATTATGTTCAAGAAAAAAAGTGAAAGACAGACAATTGATGAAAATATGGAACATCTCAACAGGGAATTGAATCTCTGAAAAAGAATCAAATGACATTTTAAAATTGACAAGAATTAAATGGTGGAAAGCACTGGTCAGATTTAGCATCAGACTGGTGGGTCAGAAGATAGCCTTGGCAAACTCAAAAACAGACAAACTTTAAAGTATTCAAAATAATGTACATGAAGGTAGAAGAAAAAGAACAAAACATAAAAGACATGTGAATCATAGCCAAATGATCTAATAAATGTATAATTGCAACCCAAACACAGAAGGAAGATGGGGAAGAAGCAGCATTTGAATAAATTATGGCTGAGAATTTTCTAGAACTGATAAAAGATATCCATCCATAGATTCAAACAACTCAATACACTCCAAGCAGCATAAATTTAAAGAAAACCACACCTGATTTAATTGATGTAGGGCAAAACCAGTAGGCTTCCCAGGCAAATTCCAATGTATTGCCACTGCCTAGAACTACTAGGTTAGAGAATATGTCCCAGAGTTTGGATCTTAAACGTCCTCCCAAAGTCTATGTGTTCAGTCTTGAGGTCCCCAGTTTATAACAGTATTGAGTGGTCATGGAAAATGTAAGAGGTGGAGCCTAGTAGAAGTTCCTTATATCATTGGGAGTATATTCCCAGAGGGGATTGTGGGACACACACACACACACACACACACACACACACACACACACACCCCTTCCTCTTTCTCTTTCATTTTGGCCATGAGGTGAGCAGTTTTGCTTCACCCTGCCTCCAACATGATATACTGCCTCACCACAAACCTAAAAGCAACATGTTCAACTGATCATGGATTGGAACCTCCAAAATTGTGAGCCAAAATAAACCCTTTCTCTTTATAAGTTTATTATCTCATGTATCTTGTTACAGTAACAGAAAGCTAACTAATAACTATGCCATAACTATGGCATAACTATGTAGAGTTTGTTTAATCCTCTTTACATTTTCAGTGTAGCATTAAAAAAAAGTTTGAGTCCCTCTTCCTCAAAATGCCCCCTAATGAGGGGTCAAGAAATACATTAATATTTTAATTATTATCTCCATACATCAGTTCCATAGTTTTTAATTCCATACCTGCTCTCCCCCTAATCCACTGAGTATCATGTAAAGAAAAACAAAATGGTATAGAATCCATCTATTCAAGAAACTTTCCAATCTAAAAAAAAATTTGCCAGGAGAAGATTGCAGGAAGGAGTAAAAGCTAAGCTTTATACAGCACTCTCCACATTGCTTCTTCAGAGGCACCAAGAAAGTAGACCCAGGGAAATCAAAGGTAGGTAAAATTTTATCTCTGGTGAAGATGCTCAAAAAGCTACACTCGCTAAGTCTGGTCCTTTAAGTACCATAACCAAGGCAATGGAGAGGCTGAGATTGAGGTCAATGAAGGACCAGAAGACAACAGACACGTCGCATCCCAAAGAAGCTTTGAGCAGCAGGTTTGTCTCTCCTTCAAGCTGGGGTCCATTTCCCAAATAAGAATTCAGAGCTGAGACTGAAAGAATTCTTTTCACTGAGGCTGGAGGTAAGATCAGATTAAACCATGACTGATGCACATGATGGTTAATGAGAAAATTGTACATTTTGTTTTCTTTACAAAGTTCATGTAATTACTATATATATATATATATATATATATATATATAGTGTGTGTGTGTGTGTGTGTGTTTGTGTGTGTGTTTAAGAAGCTCCAGGAATCATGACATTAGATGTTGACCATCCCAGATCCAACGCCACCAGGAGAATCTCCACTAAGCAGGAACACAGGATCAAAAGCATGTCTTGCATTTTGGTGACCACCCCCCACACCCCTACCAGATGATTTTACTTATATTCATAAAAGTGACAAAGATAAATGTCAGAGTTATCACCCTTATGATGACCAAACTTTCAAGTGCAAGTAATGAATCGGCACAGGACAGAGCGCTCCCCAGCATAACCAAGAATCAACTCTCCTCCAAAGAGTTCCAATGCCCGATCTCCCGGCCACAGGCCTCTACAGTCCACTCCCACCTCCCCTGGCTGAGATGCCCCGGTGGTCTCTGCATTTCTCCAGCCCTGATAGCAGCCTAATGCTACTCACTCTCCCGGGAAAGACTGCTTTGTAGCCGCCTGCGTGTTCTACACAACCTCAACAGGAAGTATAGCATCGCTCATCCGTTTTGCATGGTGCATCAAATCCACATGACAAAATAATTTGCTGTTGATTTGGGGTTTTGTTCCAATCCCCTCCCAAGTCTTGTCATCCATTTTTCCTGGCTTCTAAGTATGACTTCAGCTGATGTGCATGATACGGGAAATCGGCCTATTTTGCCTACGCTGTGTTTTTGCTACTTACTCTTCCACAGAACTTATGATGATTGCATTTAATCCCCTCCTCAGGGCCCCTGCTTTACATTTCCTTGCAAAATTCTCAAAGTGACTCCAAGTTGGCTGTTGCTCTGGATCTGTGTAAGGCCTTGAGTCTCCTTTGTCCTCAATGCCAATTTCTGTATGTCACTACCACCCAGTCACACTGGTTCAAATCATTTATCTGTACATTAATTCAAAAGACTCTAAAAATAGGATTTGAGTCCCAAGATTTTTACTGCTATTTATAGTTTTGGATTTTTTTTTTTAACCAGTCACCACAAAGTGAAAATCTGCATGAATTCCTTTTAATACATTTCCTTTATTGCTCATCTTTCACAAACCTGCTGGTCTCGCCCTCGATACTAGCTGCCAGATGATTATAAATATCAAAGAGGTTAATGCATTGCTTTTGAAAGAAGAAAATTATTATTTCCTCTAGACCCATCATGTTTTTGTAGGAGCTAAGACATATTAGAAAACTTCTCTGTAATAGGACTTTATATTAGAAATATCTATTTTATGTATTTATCTTCCCCACTAGGAGTGACATGTGATTTGCTTGGTCTATGTTGAATGAATGAGCTCAAGTCTCAGATTACATTTGCACTCCTGCCACCAAATGTTATATGACCACGCACCAGATACTTGACCTTCAAGTGAGTCAGTGTCATCTTATGATAACTTTTGACCTTTATATTTATGGGTTGGTTGGGTTTTAGGCTATAAAGACATGAATAGTTCCTTTATCTAAGCATTATATAAAACTTAGGAATTTGTAGGAGTTAAGAACAGAAAGTTGGCTGTTTCCCTTAAAAAAAAATTGAAAGGAATCTCATATTTCTGCAAGGAAAGGTTCTACACCAAGGTGTGACACTTGGCCACTATGTATGTGTACCCAGGTGGCAGATCTCTCTGAAGCCCTACAGTACGTCTCACTTGCTATTCTCAGAGGTCAGAAAATCAAGAAAATCAAGACTGTTGTCACAAATGAGTAATGATCAGGGTGTGGACATCCCTTACTGCCCTGAGTTCCTACCAAGCCACAACTCCATGAAGTAGAATTATTCTTTATTGATTCTAGAACCCTCTAGGTCTACTCTCTTCCCAAAACTCATTTCACCTGAGCATTCTGCAGCTTTTACAGGAAGGTTCCAGTAGTTGTGAGCACCGGAACAGTTGTGCAGCCTACACGTTGCACAAGGCAGCTGACCCCAGGGGAAAGTGTGGACTGAGAACAGCCCACGTTTTGCTTGCCAGACTCTGAGCCCTGGCACTGGCTTGTGTCCATGTGGAAGAGGAGATGCCTTTTCCTCCACACAAAGGTGGAGTCTGCTTGCCAAGCCAGGTGCCCACAGGCTGGAGGATTCCAGAGGTGACTTCTTATTCTAAGTTGTCCATCCAGGGGGAAAAAACTACTCTAGTTCACACAAAGGTTCAGTGCAGACTAGGGGAAGCTCAGGATGGTTGTCCAAAGTGTGTGCATGTGTGTGTGATGTGTGTAATGGGATGGCTGCCCAAGGGCACTGCATACCTGGCCCAGGTGCCACATTCATTTACACCTCAAAAAGGGTGGGCTGGGGATATAGCTCAGTTCATAGAGCGCTTGCCTATCAAGCACAAGGTCCTGGGTTCAATCTCCAGCACCGCAAAAAAAAAAAAAGAAAAGGTGCAGCCTCACTTTCTCTGCCTTCTCTTCCACACCTCACATAAATGTTCTCTAGGTCATCAGGGTATTTCTTCCCTCTTCTCCCTCCTCTTTTTCTTCTCAATTTTCTTTTCTCTTAAGCCCTACCCCTGTTTGATTTCCTATTATTTCCAAGACATACCAATCCTCTGCAGAGAATAAGAAAGTGCTAATACATTATACAGACTCTATAATCACAGATGTATTAGTCTGTTTTCTGCTGCTATGATAGTATACTACAAGCTAGGTAATTTATAAAGAAAAGAAATTTATTTCTCACCATGGCAGAGATTGGGAAGCCCAACCAGTGAATCCTTGCTGCATCACAACATGGCAGAGGCACCACATGCCCGCTCAGATCACTCTTCCTCTGGCTTTAAAGCCATTAATCCTCTCAGGGGGCCCTTCCCTTATGACCTCATGTAGTGGTTACCTCCCAAAGCCTTCACTCCAAATAGCACCAAACAATGTACCTGAGGATTAAGTTTCCAGCCCATGACTTTTTAGGGAACACATTTAAGCCATAACAACAACCACTTGCTGGATGACAGTGTTGTTTTATTGCTTATCAACTGATGCCATTGCTCAAAACTTAATGTCTTAAAACAACAAAACATTTTAAACATTTTTTGTTTCAACAGAGATTTTCTTCTGGGACTCCAGAATCCAGGAGTTGCTGTGCTGGGTCACTCACAATTAGAATCAAGCAGTCAATCAGTACTGCAGTCACATGAAAATTCTACAGGGACCTCCAAACCCACACAACTGGTTATTGGTGGGTCTAAGATCCTCTCTGGCTGTTGGGCCTGAAGACAGTTGTTCCCCACGAAGGTCTCCATAGGGCTACTGACAATATGGCAGCTTGCTTCCCCCAAGGCAAGCGAGCTAATGGAGACTGTGAGTCAAGGCGTTATGATATTGCCCAACACAGAAGCTACAGTCTTTACCACCTAATCTCAATAGTGACATATTACTTCTGCCAAATAATGCTGGTCACCCACACCAACCCCAGTACAGTGGAGACAGGGAGGGGGATTTACAAGAGTATGAACACCAGGCAGCAGGGACCCACCCTGAAGACTGACTACAATGGATGGAATCCTCAGTTCGCTGTCTGCTAACTTACTAGGGAGTGAGCACTGAGACGTCCCCAACACTGTACAGAAGATTCTGGTTTTGGTCTTGTTTTACAAATGACAAAACCGAGCGTTAGCTTTAAGAAAGTCACCTACAGTCACAAAACTAATAGTAAATAGCATCCATTTAATGCTTGCCCTAGGGCAGGGTCTTCCTAGTACTTTAACCAGAGTTGTCTTTCTTCTCAAAACATTTCTGTCTTTCAACTGAAAAGAAGAGTCCCATCTCCTCACAATGACTGTAGCTTTAAACCCTCTGCAGTTTTGTTCAGTCTCCTTGTGATGGCCACTCTTATGTGTCCACTTGGTCAGACCATAGCACAAGAGATATTTCTTCAAACATTATTCTGGATGTTTCTGCCAAGGACTTTTGGAATGAGATTGACATTTAAATCAGTGGACTATGAAAAAAGATCAGCAGCTATGAGTGAAGCAGATTGCCCTCCCTAATGTGGTTGGGCCTCCTTCAAACAAAAGCCCAAATAAAAGAACACAAAGCCTGACTTCCCCCAAGCAGGAGGGAATTCTCCAGCAGGCACAATTTGGGCTCCATCTGCAGCTTCCACTCTCCCTTGCCCTGCAGTGGATGGTCCTCACCAGCCTGCTGGTCTCATGGCATTTTGAACTCAGAAGTCTCCATAATCACCTGAGCCAGCTCCACTGCTCTTTATGACTTCTCTTATACATGCCCTCTCTCCCCCCACTCCCTACCCAATCTGTTCCATGCCTATGATCTCCTAGTTCTTTGTTGTATGTCCTCCTCAATTGCATTCATCATTAAGTTTGCTAGTGCAATAAGAAATGTCCATCTCCAATACTAGATTTGGAGCTTCTGGAAAGCAGGAATCATACCAATAATTCTTTTCAGTTCAACCTAATCACTAGTAAGGAACTGAGCATCATATCAATAAATATTTACTGAACTGAACACTTCATCAGTATTCACAAGGCGTTTGTATCTACATAATCCCTTCTCACTGCATCTAGGGCAAAGACTAAAAGTGTATATATCTACACTGAAACACATATGATAAGAAATATTTTTTACATGATAGAATAAAATCTCTAAAGTAGTTATAATGCCTTCTAATTGCCACTATTCATAAAAACTCTGGAAACATGGTATCCTAAAATGATCCTCCTGCTCAAAACAGCTAAAATTTGGGATTAAAAAAAAAATGTAATCTACTTAAAAGCATCAATGAGCTGGCCAGCCCACATAGGTAGAAAGGATTGGAGGTGCAGGACACGACCCAACGTGGCCTCTTCCTCATCTATAGAGGTAACCTCAAAGGCCTGCACCTCAATGTAGCACGAGCTTGAACTAAATGATGATCATCCCCCCGAAGGTCTACGAAAGGAAAAAAAATGTGTTTTCTCGGAACAGGAAGTTGAAAACATGGGAACAGGGTTCCTGAGAACCTTTAATGACAAGCTAGTCCTAATACGGATCTGCAGTAGCTTTAGTTCATCATGACTGGGGAGAGAGACAGAAAGAGACCTTTTAAAAAAAAATCTTAAATCAAGAATGTAAAGTAATCCCAAGCCCAATAAGTCATAAGAAGCAAATATAAATCCTCTCTGAAGAGACTTGCCTTCATTCCAAACCTTACAGAATTACCAAAAATAAAATTCCAGGGAAAAGAAGCAGCTCATAGGGAAAGTCACCAAATACAGGAGGAAAAACCAGAAGACACAACAGTCAGAAGAAATAGACCACCAGAGATTTTAGAATTTGGAGTCATCAGATACAGAATATTAAATAACTATGTTTGCAATAGAGAGTTGAAAATATTTGGAGGGACTGAAGCTGTATAAAGAATTTTTAAACAGATTTGAAAAATAACCACACAGACCTTTTTAGAAATGCAAATAATAACTAAAATCCAAACAAAAGGGAGGTATAACAGCAGAGTAGACACCAATTTAAAAAAAAAAAATAATTAGTAAACTGAAGGATAAATCTAAGAAATTATTCAGACTAAAGAATGAGAAATGAAGTTCTGGAGGTAAGATAGAGATAATAAGCAGATAATAAACAGATAAAAATGGGGGACAAATAATACTGCTAATTGTTAAGAGTCTAATCAGAGTTCCAGGGCAAGAAAGAAAGAGTACAGGAGACAATATTCAAACAGACAATTGGTAAAATATTCACAGAACTGATAATATGTATCACATCAATTCAAGAAGGCAAGTGAATCTAAAGCAAGATAATCAAAGGAAATCTACAGTTAGTTACATTATAATTAATATATAAAATACAGGGATTTCTAAAGCAGTCAAAAAAATGACAGATTATTTTTAAAGGAGCAACACACTTAGAACTAACTTCTCAACCAGGCGCAGTGACTGAGCCAGGAGTCTGGTGAGTTCAAAACCAGCCTCAGCAACTTAGTGAGGCCCTAAGCAATGTAGTGAAAACTGTCTCTTGAAAAATAAAAAAAGGCCGGGTGCAGTGGCGCACGCCTGTAATCCCAGCACTTGGGAGGCTGAGACAGGAGGATCACGAGTTCAAAGCCAGCCTCAGCAACTTAGCGAGGCCCTAAGCAACTCGGTGAGACCCTGTCTCTAAATAAAATACAAAATAGGGCTGGGGATGTGGCTCAGTGGTGGAGTGCCCCTGGGTTCAATCCCCAGTACCCCCCCAAAAAAAAGAAAAAAAAGAAAAAGAGAAAAAGAACTACCTTCTCAAAAGCAGCAATGGAAGATGAAGGAATAGCATCTTCAATGCAGTCAAAGAAAATAACCATTAACTTAGAATTCCATTCCAAGAAAAATTGTCTATCAAGAATGAGAACAAAGCAAAGAAATTTTTCAAATATGCAGAAACAGTTCTCCACCAGCAGCCTCTACTAAAGAAATGGAATTGGAGAATACCGTGCTAAGTGAAATAAGCCAATTCCAAAAAACCAAAGGCCGAATGTTTTCCCTGATAAGTGGATGATGATACATAACAGGTTGGGGGTTGGGGGATGAGAGAAGAATGGAGGAACTTTAGATTACATAGAGGGAAATGAGATGTGGAGGGGGCAAGGGTATAAAAAACAGTGGAATGAGACAGACTTCATTATCCTATGTACATGTATGATTACATGAATAGTATGAATCTACATCATGCACAACCATAGAAATGAAAAGTTATACCCCATTTGTATACAATGAATCAAAATGAAGTCTGTAAAAATTTTAAAAATTTAAAATAAAAATAAAATAAAATAAAGAAAATTCTAAAGGATGTACTTTAGGGAGAAAAGAAGGTGATCCCAGACAGAAAGTCTGAACTACAAGAGAAAACATACAATGCAAGAAATCAAGACTAAGATTGCATAAAACAATTACAATGTCCTGAGAGGGCTTTTGTCTATGAAAGAAGTCAGAGGTCTGCAAACTTTATTTATAGATACTGAAATTTGAATTTCTTATAATTTTCATGTTGTGAAATATTCTTCTCAATATTTTTCAACCATTTTCACATAATTACATGGCTCAATACTTTCTCATTTGTAAATCACTGGAACTGCAAGGATGCAAACCAAAACACAATTCAGCTTTATGCATCAAGTATCTTAAAATTGTGTGTGCGTGCATGCGTGTGTGTGTGTGTGTGTGTGAGAGAGAGAGAGAGAGAGAGATGCTGGGGATCAAACCCTGGGTCTCATACATGTTGAGGTCTCACACAAAATGAACAGATATTGAGGCAATTTTGCTTTTCTGTTGGGAGAGCAGAATATGTTTCTCAGTCTTTGCTTCCCATGGAGTTATATATACCATCCCAGAACTATAATACCACTCAGTGCATCAATCCTATTTCATTGCTCATATCAGAGTTGCCAAGAACTCCAGGGACAGAGGCCTTCAGTACAATGGTAGAATTGTGGATCCTACCACATTATGTACTTGGGGAAGCAGATCTCACCTCCCTGAACCTGTGACACAAGAAAGTGTTGTGTATCAAGGATGTCTTGTCCTAAGTGTTTCTACTCTCAAAATTCTTTCTTTCTTTCTTTCTTTTTTTTTTTTTTTTTTTTTTTGGAACCAGGGATTGAACTCAGGGACACTTGCCACTGAGCCACATCCCCAGCCCTATTTTGTATTTTATTTAGAGACAGGGTCTCACTGAGTTGCTTAGGGCCTCGCTAAGTTGCTGAGGTTGGCTTTGAACTCGCGATCCTCCTGACTCAGCCTCCCAAGTCGCTTGGATTACAGGCGTGCGCCACCGCACCCGGCTCAAAATTCTTTAACAGCCTTACTCAGGGGAGAGAGGGTCTCAGATTTAACTCCACTAGTCCCAAGCCCATGGGACATAGTATCATGCCAAAGATTGACTTCACTGAGAAACTTGCTGTCTCCCCACATTATACCTGGGGAAGGTGAGGCACTAGCCTGGATTTAATTGGACAACTTCAAACTCAACCTTGGAAGATCAAGAAGAGCTTTTTCTCACTCTATACCACCCGGATTTTGTAATCAATAGCTGGATACCATTATCCAGCTACTGTTTTAAAAGGTCTTATTTCCAAATTCAAGGCTGAGTGAGGCCATCTGTCTTCATCTATGTAGACTTAACCTTCCCCTAAATTGACTCATGTCTCAACTTCAATAAGTGAAGCTGGGGCTGGAGATGGTAGCTCAGTGGTAGAGCACTAAGCCCAGCATGTGTGAGGCCCTGGGTTCAATCTCCAGTAACAACAACAACAACAGGTGAAGCTATGAGGAGCCAGGAAAATTTAATGGGTTTCCAAGAATGACAATACCCTGATTTAATATTTTGAAATGTTTAAATATTTAACATTTCAAAAATGTTCTGGGCACTTTCAAGTGGAAATCCACTCTTTGGTACCATAGTTGTGAGGACCCTAGGAAATGATGGCACAGTCCCAGCCAGGATCGCATCTCACAGAAAGCATTCCACAGACATTAACAGAGTGCAGTGGAGGAAGGAACTGACCTTTGAGATGCCAGAGGGGAGTTTTGGAGAACACAGGTGCACGCATCCTAAGGTAGGAGCATGAAGGCCATCTGTTTAAGGAGCTACAGTGTGCATTAGTGAGTTCAAAACTACAGGGTGAGCTATGTAAGGGTGCAGGTGGAAAGCCATTGGAAGGTTTTTGAGTAGAAGAAAGATGTAATGTTAAGTTCTAAAAGAATCACTGTTTCTATTTATGGAGAATAGAGTGTAGGAGAACAAGGGGCCAGTTTGGAGTTTGTTGGCAATAATGTAAGGGAGAGGTGAAGAGGTTAGAGGCAGGATAGAGCAAGAAGTGATATAACTGTAGATATGGTCTAGGGTCAAGCCAACAGGATTTGCTAACAGATTGGCTGTGGGTATGAAAGATGGGAGGCAAGGAATACTCCATAATCATTAGCTAAGCAATTAAAGAGGCAGAATCACTACCAACCAACATAAGAGACACTGCTGAATTGGAGGAGCTAGATTTGGATATAAGTTTTTGGTGTCTGTTGGACACAGGTAGAAATGCCAATTGACAACTAGGTATTTGAGTCTGGAGTTCATGAAAGAGATCTGTCCTAAGACTTAGGAGACAAAACTGAAAGAACTGTCATACACTTAGGAAAAGGTTGTGATAGGAGTAGGTTTGGAGAGGCCATAATTTAGAAGTCAGTTTTCAACCTGTTCAACTTGAGAAACCAAGTAGGCATTTGAGTAGGAAGGCAGAAATATGAGTTTAGAATTCAAAGGAGAGGTTTTGCCTAGAATTATAAATTTGGGAGTCACCAGTGTATAGATGATGCTTAAAGCTAAGAAACATGGCGGCATCACTGAGGGCACAAGAACAGAGAACAAGGAAGAACCTTAGGCACCCCAACATGAAGAAGTTAGGGAATATGGAAGAAGCAGCCAGGGAGACTGGGAATGAGTACCCAGAGTGATGTGCCATGCAAGAGAAGGTACCCCAAGGAGTGACCAACTGGTTGGAAAGGTCTGGTGACTCATCAGTGAAGACAATAGCTTCCAACAACTGCAGAATAATTGGCGCCAGTGTCTAACCATCAGTTAGAAGACTCTAAATTTGGGCTATTTGGTTCTTGACATTGAATTTCTTATTCTCATTCTTAATGATTCAATAGAGTTTCCACTCTATTAAAATCTGGTTCACTATCAACCAAAACCTCCAAAGAGCTTTAACAGAAAATAATAAATATAAGGCTCTGAGCACCAAGGAGATCCCAATATTGTTCAAAGACTAGAAGTGAGAAGATAGAAAAAGAAGGTAATTCCAAACTACTTGTGAAAAACTTCCTCCTTATTCATCTGTTTGGGATCTACATGGTAGTTCCTGAACCTACACTCCTTTGGGAAAATCTTAACACTGCATTAGTGGGATTATTCTTAAAAGTGGCATTAATAGTGATGACTGAGGAAGACGTCTTTTAGAAATGCCCAGGGCACTTGAACCAACACCCTCCTCTCGGTTCTAGGAGTTTCCCCTCCTCCCCTGACTTATGCCCCTGCTAGCGTTTCCCCAAGCCAGCTTAGGGAACAGGTCTATGCTACCTTGGCAAAAATATTCCATTACCTTTCGGTGACCTTTCTCTGAGACTTGGAAATGGAGCGCTTCAACTGCAGGTCAGGCTCGATGTGGCTTTACTAGTGCTCTCTGCGAGACAGGACTGATGAATGGCATTTGAACCCTGCTTCCCTAATCCTTCGGGCAGAATGAGAGGCTCTCGGCGAGGGTAATCCCCGGTGATTCATGACGCCTGCTCCAGCACTTCACACATCATATAAATACAAATTGACAGTTCGCACACATTGGCGTCACGATGGCATTTAGTTAAAATCCTCTCAAGTACACTCCCAGTGGCTTCAGTGCGGACGGTTCTCTGTTGCAGGGCAGCGAACAAAAGAGGCACCGACTTGTCACATCCGGCCACCAGATTTCCAGGAACACAGGCACCTTTCCTTTTGGGCCACTCGGCACTTACTGTTCATTGGGACAGGCAATTGGTTTGTTGGTTGACCTCAAGGATAATCCTTCGAAGAACAAACAAACAAGAAAATGAAAGGGTGATAAACCGAGACGTCTGGGGAACCCCTTTGGCTTATAGATGCCAAACTGAAGTTTCCAGAAAGTTAAATTTTAAAAATCAGGGTTATGGAAGAGAGGCACTACTCGAGACAAGGTAGGAGAACATTGGAAAAGCTCAAGGACACCGATAAACACTGGTTGATGAATCTGAAAAAAGGAAAACTTACATGGAGCCCCCCAAGAAAACATTTAGTTCCATTATTTTCCAAAAGGACAAGTTAGATCATATTGAAAAGCCAATAGGCAGATGTCAACTGCTATTGATCTGTGTTTGTGTCTGCATCACTGGCGATCCCACTGCTTCAAAGGAAATGTCAACAACAGAAACACTTTTCCCTTAGAGAAATATTAAGGTCACCCACGCAGTCAGTCACATCCTGGCAGCTAACCCTGGACCCAGGAGGAAAGAGAATGAAGCAGGATTTGGAAATTTGTATAAATAAAAGCAGAACCAACTCAGAACTGCACCAACACCAGTTTTCGCGTGGCTCCTTTGGTGGCTAAACATGGTGTGAAATAATCTTTTTAATGGTCACGGGGAGCCTTCCTTTCCTTTGTGTGTAAGCCCATTATGTGTTGACTTGAAAGAACTCCTTCTCCTTTCTGGCTGTCTTTGACATTCACCCTGATGCTTGTCCCTTTCTTGTCCAGAGCATGAAGCAGCATCCTTGGGAGATTAGAGAGGAAAGAAAACGCACGCGAGCAGATCAAGAGCTGGCAACACTCCAGGCAAAGTCCACAGGAGGAAACTTGCATTCTCTGAGTCCCCTGTTTCTGCCCTTTGTGCAGGACCCAATTAGTTTTCTGCCCTTTTCAAATTCTCTCCCATAAATAAATGAACAAATAAAAAAATATGTGCATATATGCACCTACATATATATATTTGTGGTTTTACAGTAGGAACCATGATTTTGTTACTTTTCTGTTGTCCTCGGTACTGGAGACTGAACCTGCTCACACAGCCTGCACCAGTGGCTACACACCCTGTTACTATTATTAATTGGGGATCAGCCCACTTTCATCATTTGGATAATCCCCTTGGCTTAGACACGGTGTCCTGAAGTTTAAAAGGGGGAACAAAAAATTAAGGGTATGGAACAGCAGCAGAGACGGGATGGAGATGAGCCACATAACTCCGTAAGAGAAGGTGACACGGTCTGGAGGGCTATGAGCTCTGAGGCACGCTGCTGACACGGTGCCACATCGATGCTCTGCAGCTGTTTACTGCGGTCTGCTGGTTGCATAAACAGTCTTCAGAACAACCCAGCGGTGGTCAAGGCTGTCCTGGATCCTGATTGGTTGGATTTGCTTATGGTTTGATTGGTCTGAAGGTACGAATGTCCAGTCTGGAGAAAGCAGGTTATAGTAACTATGCTCACCAGAGATGACTCGTTATAACACATAACATCTTACGTGTTATATGGAACATAATAATTTTACCTTTTCTAAGGGAATATTTTACAATATCCAGTCCAACAGAGCTTTTGGGATTTTTTTTTTTTTTTTTTTTTTTTTTTTTTGGTACCATGGATTGAAGTCAGGGGCACCTAACCACTGAGCCACATCCCCAGCCCTTTTTTATTTTGAGACAGTTGCTTAGGGCCTCACTAAGTTGCTAAAGTGGCTTTGATCTTGCGATCCTCCTGCCTCAGCCTCCCAAGTAGCTGGGATTATAGGCTCGTGCCACAATGCCCGCCTATCCATGGGCATTTAATTGCATAGTTTATGCAGACTGGAGTAGGGACATGCTCTTATTGGCAGGCAAAGGGATTGACATCTCAGGGGCTTGATGAAGCCCCATCTCTTGGACCAGAAGGCATCTACACGTTCAAGAGGTAAACTGCTTGACCTTATAAGAAAGCCACCTCATTCATTCAACATAGGGCCTTCCTATATGTCTCCATTTCCTCCTCTGGATCCCCATTAGATGGGGCCTGCTTTCTTGGGGTGCTCATCTACCCACATGTTCAACCATGACCCTTGACATGGTCAAGGCTGCTGAATTGCACAGCGTCTGGTTCACCTGGGCTCAGACCTGGAAGAGATGAGCAGACTAGA
Source organism: Glaucomys volans (assembly GCA_020662805.1). Lineage (NCBI taxonomy): Eukaryota > Metazoa > Chordata > Mammalia > Rodentia > Sciuridae > Glaucomys > Glaucomys volans. The sequence continues at coordinate 269,121 of JAJEJO010000505.1, forward strand.
AGCAGGAGACGGTAGCAGGTATCTAAGTACCTCTTCTTAAATCTGAGCTGGGTAAATCCACTCCTCAAAAACCTGCTTGTAACTGGGTGTGGTGGCACAAGCCTGTAATCCCAGCAACTCAGGAGGCTGAAGGAGAAAGATGGTAAGTTTGAGGCCAGCCTCCGAAACTTGATGAGACTCTTAGCCACTTAGCCACCTTTTTATTTTGAGCCACCCTGGCTCAAAATAAAAAATAACAACTTGGAATATATCTCAGTGGTAAAGTGCCTCTGGGTTCAATCACTTATACAAAAAAGAAACTGTTAGTAGGGCCAGAACTACAGCTCAGTGGAAAAAGTGCATGTGTAGGGCCCTGGGTTCAATCTCCAGCACCACAAAAAATTAAATAAATAATTTTTTAAAATACCACTTGTAAAGTGGACCCTCAGAAAGTTTACGCAAACTCACTTTCTGACCCTAGAGCTCTTCGTGACTAATGTAATTCAGGTGTAATTAAACTCTGCTATAATTAAATTAACAAGTCAACAATTGAGCCATAACTTGTCCCTGGCATGGGATTTTGGATGACACAGGAAGTTCCATGGGGTGTGGGGAGGAAAGACCCTTGATTAATAGGGAAGGACAGAGGAAGAAAGTCAGAGGAGTAAAAGTTGATGTCACCAAAAGTGAAAGTATTGACTGTGATCTTCTCCCCCTCCATTAAGTTATAAAGTGTCAGTGAATTTTCCAAGTAACCTCAGGAGCCCCAAAGGTAACTGAGGGTGAGCCAGAGATGGGAGAATTGACTAAGATTTAGAAGGAATGTAATTAAGAGCAGCAGAAGGGAACTTGAAGGGAAATGAGACCCAAAAGTTGAATTGTCCAAGACAGAGAACAGAGAACCAAAGAGCTTCCAGGAAGCTTCCAGAATCTCCATCCACTGTGAATGAAGGAAACAACAACCAAAGAAAGGAGAATCTGGTAGCAGAGGACACTCTGGCCTCCATGTACAGTCTCCTGAATTTATGGTAACTGAACGTCCATTTTCTCCCCCTACTTGGTCTTCCTGTGAAGGCAACTGGGAGCACTGAGTCAGCCATCCCAGTCCTGGGACTATTCACTGTAGAGACTCAGGAAAAGAGAGGGAACAGGGCAAGGAAGCTTTCAACACTGAAAACAGAGAACCAACCAAAAGACAGCACAAATGTTTTTCTGGTTTGGATGTAGTCATGGTCTGGTTAGGTGATTTTGTGGTATGGTCAACAAATGTAGCCACTTCGAACTTTTCAATAGTTTGAATCTTTGAGTGTGTTTTAGGAAGGCATCAACCCACAACCTTCTCAAAGTGTCCATGACACCGTTCCATAATGCAATGGTCATCCTTCACTCCTAGTCGTTGAGAGTATTGAATTCTTAAGCATGATCCTTGGAAGGGCAATGATCTTTGCAGTTAAATTAGAAGTGGTACAAATAAAAGGCACAAATAATTAAAAGAGAAAATTAAATAATTAATGTAAAAAGCATTTCAAAGTCCAGGGGGGTTGGGAGGAAGACCACAATGACAATTCGAATAGTGTTTTGCTTCCTATGTGTCTTGGAGGATGAGTCAACCCAGCCTAGAGGTTGACCTGAATTCTGGCATAATTACACATACAAAAATTTGGATTTCAGCCCAAACTCAATGTATCACCCTTCTTCCTGCAGCTGCTGCCCTTCAGGGCTGGGAGATCTCTGATTCCCACAGTCCTGGCAGGATCCAAGGCTGGTTGAGGTCATCTCTGCCCAGTCATCCCTGGCTAACTACAGCGGGGTGCAGGGAAGGACAGCTGCTGTACACCCAGGGGAGAGGTGTGTCCACCAGTGTCCCTTATTGCACACACTGGATCTGGCCTAAGAGAAAAGTTATTAAAGGCTATTTAGAAGCTTCTGGAGGGCCAAGCGATCGGAGGGGAAAGCTGTCTAGCCAAGAGAGGTCCACAAGTTACTGACCCCCCCAAACTGCTGCAGGTCCAGTCCCAGAACACTGGACAGACAGCCCAGTGTCCTCCATCCTCTATCACTCTCCAGAGAGATGGAACTCATGCCCCATGTCCAGCCTCCAAGGCATCTCAATCCAAGTCTCCGAGGTGGCTGTGTCTGGCTGGCATGTTCTCACTTCGACCGTAGGCAGACAGAAATCAGAAACTGGGAAAGTACAAAAGAGTATTGTTTTTCTGGTGTCTGGGGATTGAACCAGCCTCATGCAAGCTGGGCATGCACTCTACTACTAAGGCACATCCCTCCCCTTTTTTTAAATTTTGAGATGGGACCTCACTAAATTGCTCAGGCTGGCCTCTAACTTGCAATCCTCCTACCTCAGCCTCCAGAGTAACTGGGATTACAGGCATGCAAAGCACCCTGCTAGAAATTTTTATATATATAATATCAGCACCAAAAGGAAATAAGCTCTTAAGCTACAAAAAGACATAAAAGACTACATTTTCAATATTGCAAATTCACATTAATTTTGTCAATAAATGAACATAGGGATCCTTCTCCTCTCTCTAGAGCTTTAATTCATATTCATCTATTTGAACAGTCACTCTTTCCCATGAGATTATATGTCCCTAGTGGGTAGGAATCTTGTCCGTTTCATTTGTGGAGAAATGCAAAGCTAATAGAAGGATTCCTAACACACAATAAATACAGCTGCACAAAAAATATTTGTAGAACAAATGAATTCATTTAACTCATTTATGGCACATCTACTAGACACTGAGGATCCAAAAAGTTAACAAAACAGAACCCCAGAATCTCATGTGTTTCTGGGGCTACTGACCCTGGAACTGCGGAGGAGACAGGGGATTTGATGGAGGAAGGTTGTGAATGAAAGTTCAGATGGTGTTTAGAAAAAAGCATGGCAGGCTTCCTGAGTGTGAATTTGCCAAGCAAATAAGTTGGCAGTGGGGGGCAGAGGCATAAATGATTTTGCTAAAAGTTGTCATTTTCAGCAAGTCAGTAACAGACAGTGTTACTCCCTCTGGATCAGCGATAGATAGGTCCACTTTTTCTGGGTCAACAACAGTGTCACCTCTACTTAGACTGGTGATGGACAGTGTCAACTCTACCTGGATCTTTGATGGACTGGGTCACTCCAACCTGGATTGGTAATGGACAGTGTCACCTCAACCCAGGTCATTATCAACCTAGGACAACATCATATTGGATCACTACACATTGGAAGTCATTTCCCGTTACATATGGCACATTAATAACCAAAAGTAATCCTTAAAAAAAGTCCGTTTAAAATGGGCAAAAACTATGAACAGACACCTTACCAAATAAGACATACAGGTGACAAATTAGCACAGGAAAGGATGCTCCAACTCATCTGTCACGAGGGAAATGCATATTACAACCACCTTGAGGTATCATTATACAACCATAAGAATGATTAAAATTGGGGATAGTGACACCACCACATGCTGGCAGAGACAAGGGGCAACAGGGACTGGCATTCCCTGTGGGTAGGAAAGCCACTGTGGACAGTTCAACCACTCCTTACAAAGCTAAATATGATCTTACCATATGATGCAGCAAGTGTGCTCCCAGGCATTAACTTAAAGGAGTTGAAAACTTATGTCTACCCAAAAAACTTCATGTCAATGCTCACAGCAGCTTTATTCTTAATGGCTAACCTGAAAATAAGCCAACAACCAAGATATTCTTCAGTAGGTGAATGCATAAACAAACTATGATATATCCAAACAATAAAATATTATTCATCATTAAAAAGAAATGTGCTGCCGGGCACGGTGGCTCATGCCTGTAATCCCAGCAGCTTGGGAGGCTGAGACAGGAGGATTGCGAGATCAAAGCCAGCTTCAGCAACTTTGCGAGGCCCTAAGCAACTCAGTGAGACCCTGTCTCTAAATAAAATACAAAATAGGACTGGGGATGTACTTCAGTGGTGGAGTGCCCCTGAGTTCAATCCCTGGTACCAAAAAGAAAGAAATGTGCTGGGTCTGGTGGCATACACCTGTAATCACAGGGACTCAGGAGGCAGAGGAGGAGGATTTCAAGTTCAAGACCAGCCTCAGCAACTCAGCAAGACCTGGTCTCAAAATAAAAATTAGGAAGGACTGGGGGTGTAGTTGGGTAGCTCAATGGTAAAGCACCCTGGGTTCAATCCCCAAGGGGGCAGGGAAGAGAATGAACAAGAAAGAAAAGGAAAGCAAGACGCTATCAAGTCTCACACAGAATGGAGGAAACTTAAGTGCTTATTACTTAGTGAAAGAAGCTAGTCTGGAAAAAGCTGCATATTATTTTATTCTAATTATATGACATTCTGGAGAAAGAAAACTATAGAGACAGTAAAAGATCAGTGATTTCAGGGTGGAGAGAGAGGGAGAGATAATAGAGCACAGGGCCGGGCGCGGTGGCGCACACCTGTAATCCCAGCACTTGGGAGGCTGAGGCAGGAGGATCGTGAGCTCAAAGCCAGCCTCAGCAACGAGTGAGGCCCTAAGCAACTCAGTGAGTCCCTGTCTCTAAATAAAATACAAAAAAGGGCTGGGGATGCTGCTCAGTGGTGGAGTGCCCCTGGGTTCAATCTCTGGTACCAAAAAAAAAAAATAGAGCACAGGGAATTTTTTGGGCAATAAAACTACTCTAGGTCTGATGCTCCAGTGGTGGGTACATGTCATTATGCATTTGTCAAAACCCATAGTGGACAACATCAAGAGTGAACCCTTGGGGCTGGGGTCGTGGCTCAGTGGTAGAGCGCTTGCCTGGCATGTGTAAAGCACTGGGTTCAAGTCTCAGCACCACATATAAATAAATAAAATAAAGTCCATTGACAACTAAACAAATATTAAAAAAAAAAAGAGTGAACCCTTGTTTCAACCATGGGGGGAAGTAGTCTGCATTCATCTTTCATAGTCCTCCATTCAATGCTGTAAGGTGTTTATGCAAGCTCACGGAGCAGTGTGGCTCGCCATTCTTGATTCACGCCCCTTTGATACTGTCACTTAAAAGGTCCAAGTAAATTTCATACTAAGCTTAAAAATAAACAGAAGCTAAGAGCTATTTTTGATGTTCTATTATTAAACATGCCAAGAAACCCTAATATACCCCACCTCCTCTCATCATGCCCCTGACCCCAGCATAAAAGTCCCTGTGATGGAGCTGGGGTTGTGGCTCAGTGGTAGAGTGCTGGCCTCGACCTGTGAGGCACTGGGTTTGAGTCTTAGCACAGCACATAAATAAATGAATAAAATAAAGTTACATCAACAACTAAAAAATAATTTTTAAAAAGTCACTGTGGTACAGGAATCCCTGCCAACGAGGTGAAAGAAAGTGCCCAGCAAGAGCTAGAAGAGATGTACAAATGAGGAACTATTTAGAAAAAGAGAGAGCCATCATCTGGAATTACCAAGTGGCATCTAGACTGGAGTTAAAGAGAGGAGCATTTTTAAAGCAGAAATGAGAGGACACCCACACAAAAGGAATGACATGAACCAACACCCAGAGATGACTGACCACAAACATAAACAGGAAAGCTGAACTGTCAGCTGGATGCAGGAGGCTGGGGCAGGAGGATCGGGGGTTCAAAGCCAGCCTCAGCAACTTAGGGAGGCCCTAAGCAACTCAACAAGACCCTGTCTCTAAATAAAATATTAAAAAGGGCTGGGGATGTGGCTTGGTGGCTCAGTGGTTAAGTGGCCCTGGGTTCCATCCAGAAAAACAGAAAAATAAAAAAGCTGAACTGTCTAGTGCGACCAGAACAAAGTATATATGTGGGCACCTCACATAGTGTCCCACACCTAAGAATCCATTAAATAATAATGAATTTGGGGAATCTGCAAGGAGAAACAGGAAAGTGAATCGTAATAAGACAGGAAAGGGCCTTGACAACAGGCAAAAAAAAAAAGGAAGAAGTTTGGGTTGATTCTGATTGTAATAGAACTTACAGGTTTTTGAACAAAGATGCAGCATGATTATATTGGTGTGCTTCAGAAATTTTTCTAGCTACAATCTACAGGATGCAGAAGTGATCTCTGCAGTGATCTAACTCTGTGAGTTCACACTACCATTTATAAGCAACTTTCAATGAAATTATTGTCTTAAGGGTCTTTTGTGAGAAGACACTGCAAGAAAAAAATATCACATGTAACTTAAATGCCTTCCTTTTTCTAGTTACTCATAGATTTCCTTTATTTTAACTTCCTTTCTGACTTGAAAAGCATAATAACAATTATGCAAAAGAACAAATACCTGAAATTTTACACCTAAATAAAATGTATACTTTTTTTTTTCTTTTTTGGTGCTGTGGATGGAATCCAGAGGAGTTTTACCACTGAGTCACATCTCTAGCCATTTGGTTTTCTATTTTGAGACAGGGTCTCACCAAAGTATTAGGGCCTCACTAAATTGGTGAGGTTGGCCTGGAACTTGCAATCCTCCTGCCTCAGGCTCCCAAGTTGCTGGGATTACAGGCATGCACTGCCACACCCAGCCTAATGTATGCATCTTGCTGCTTATATTTATAATCTATTTTCTATGTATATATAATATATACCCACACACATATTGAGATCATTTGCCACACAATGATTTTATTATCTGAATGTTTATTTAAAAATAAAAATAGGGCTGGGGATATAGCTCAGTTGGTAGAGTGCTTGCCTCACAAGCACAAGGCCCTTGGTTCAATCCCCAGCACTGCAAAAAAAAAAAAAAAAAAAAAGCTTAAATTTTCTATAATTGTAAAAGTAACACATGTATATTATAAAAAGAAAAATTATAAAAATTATAAAGAAAAATACAATCATCAAGATTCCCACACCCAGTGAAAACCATGTGTCAACATTTTCTTGTAGAATTTAGGATTTTCCCCCTTACTATATTTTTCCATATAATTATGTATAGATTAATGCCTAGAGATATATTATAGATATATTGTAATATAAAGACGTATTGTAAATAACATGATGGCAGAGATTACATAGAAATCAGATAGATGAGAAAGAGATCTTTAAATGTGATCATAATTCAATCATTCCTTTTAATCTCTTTTCATTGGATGATCCCACAAAATGGGCATTACCCATGTTGTTAAGTGTTGTTTTGTAACATGATTTTTTGGTGTGTTTAATTTAATCCTACATGTGTTCAGGGTCGTATTTAGGAGATTCTCGTCTGTGCACCAGATAACTACTAAGGAGAGTACCAACAGCTGCATCCTCCGTGTGATGCTGTGGTCGGTGTGCGCTCGGTGGGATCGCCGAGTCCTGAGTACCGCAGCTGGAATAACCCACGTTTGGTGCACGGAAACCCAGTGCCCTAGGACCGTCGTGCAGAGTAAATGTAGTCCAATGAATAAATTACTGGTCCATAATTTATTTAACAATTCAACAGTTGTTGTGTGGAAATAGTGGACAATGTTTTGCTGTTATAAATAACTCCACAGTAAACATCAATATCAATTACTCTTCGCTCAAATTCAAGATTAAAATTCTTGAAATAAACCCAGGAAGACAAAACTGCTCAATCAAGGAGGATTGTCCTACCTTTGTTGTTAACTTACAAACTCATAAACTCAATGTGTATCACTCATCAAAATTCTGTACATCAAGTTTATTTTTGAGATCATTAAAATTCTGTACATCTGATTTACTTTTGAGATAGTTCTATCTTCTAAATAGGCCAGGCCAGTTGATTCACTCTTTTTTTTTTTTTGGGGGGGGGGGGGTACTGGGGATTGAATTCAAGGGCACTCGGTCACTGAGCCACATCCCCAGCCCTATTTTGTATTTTAATTAGAAACAGGGTCTCACTGAGTTGCTTAGTAACTCGACTTTGCTAAGGCTGGCTTTGAACTCTCAATCCTTCTGCCTCAGCCTCCCCAGCTGTTGGGATTACAGGCATGCGCCACTGCACCCGGCGAGACAATTCACTCTTGTTCTGAATACAGAGATATTAAATGATGCAAAAACAAAACCTGTGGTTAAGTATTAATAGGCAGGAACTGGAACATTAAGTTACTCATCACTACAAGGGCACCAGATTAGGAAGCAGGAGAACTTCAGCCTCCACCAACAGAGGCTGATGAGAATAGATCACTGCCTGCCTCCCATCATCTTCTCCCAAGTCCCATTCCTTGTAGCATGCATTATGGTGTCCCCAGAGTATCCTGCTCATTCACTCACTCAATCATTCATTCTGTAAGCTAATATCAGTCTGCCTCTAGCCTTTCTCTCTTCTGTATTTTTTAATGTCTAATAATTTCTGCTTTAAAATCATTATGCATTAGAGGGAAAGATAGGAAAAAAGTGTGTACGTGTGTGTGTGTGTGTGTGTGTGTGTGTCTGCACATGTGCATGCAGGTGCACATGTACCTGCCCATAGGTACACTTGATAATTGTGTAAACAGTGCATGCCTTCCTCAGTGAAATGGTGACAGAAGTCACATTTGACTACATTATTCCATGCTGCAAGTCTAAAACACCAGGTTTCCAATGCACCAAGCACATGTTGCACAAGCCGTGGTTACCCAGGGTTCCTAGATGACCGCAGAGTGCAAACGCCACTAGCCCACTAAGATACCAATTGTTTTGCTAAGTAGTAGTTATCTCAAGCACACATGACAATCAACTAAATACGACACTGGAACATTTTTGAATAGTAACTATTATGGTTTAAGTGTGAGGTGTTCCCCAAATCTCATGTGTGAGGCAATGCAAGAATTTTCAGAAGTGAAGTGGTTAGATTATGAGAGTTTTAGCCTAATAGGGGGATTAATCCACTCATGGGGATTAACTGGGTGGTAACTGAAGGCAGGTAGGGTGTGGCTGGAGGAGATAGGTCACTGGGGCATGTCTTTAGGGTTTATATTTTGTCCCTAGCGAGCAGAGCTCTCTCTTTGCTTCCTTATTGTCCTGTTCTGAGTTGCTTTCCTCCATCATGCCTTTCCACCATGATGTGCTGCCTCACCTCGGGCCCAGAGCCATGGAGTCAGCCATCTACGGACTGAGACCTCTAAAAGAATGAGCCCCAAATAAATGTCCTCCTCTACATTGTTTTTTTTTTTTTTTGAACCAGGGATTGAACTCAGGGACACTCAGCCACTGAGCCACATCCCCAGCCCTATTTTTTGTATTTTATTTAGAGACAGGGTCTCACTGAGTTGCTTAGGGCCTCACTAAGTTGCTGAGGCTGGCTTTGAACTCGCAATCCTCCTGACTCAGCCTCCCAAGTCGCTTGGATTACAGGCGTGCACCACCAGGCCTGGCTCTACATTGTTCTTATTGGGTCTTTTGGTCACAGTGACAAAAAAAAAGCTGATTAAAACAGTAACTCACAAATATCATTTTTCATCCTCAATAAAATATTTTTAAAATGATGCTAAAGTTCACAAGTGATCAGTCTTAGCCCTATCCATCCAAACCGACCTGTCTCCAAGGCTCTTCAGCAAGATTCTGACTGGACAAAGTCAGGGTTACATCTTCAGATGTTATCCTTGGGTCTAAAGCAATGAACGAAATGGGAATATCCATTTCCTGAGCAAAAGAAAGGAGAAAAAGTGTCTGCACAAAGGTTGGGACAGTGGAGGTAAGAAAGTTCACTGGGGTTCAGAATTGCCACTCTAGTAAAACCGATGCAGGGAGACCTCGGACTTCTTTAAATATGTAAACAGGAGACAAATAAAGTAGAAAACTCCTATTTTAACCCTAAATGGAGATATCTGGCATTGTTCTTTAAACACTTCCCACCACACCACCATCTCAGGTGTAAAATTTAAGGGGTGGAAAAAAATTTGGTAATCAAGGCAATGTTTAAATGTAATATTTCTAAGTGAAAATTAATGGCAAAAAAATCATGATGGACAAAATATGAAAATTGTTAATAAAGACAAGAATATTCATTTTGTTAATTTTTAAAAATATTGCATTAAAATATTCTTTAACTGTATTGCTAGATTTTTGCCCAAGGCAGATGCTTCACTCTTCCCACCCTGGTCCCAATTCTCAAGGAAAGAGTCAAAAGCTATTCTGTCCCAGACAAAGAGGAAGAGTGTGGATAAGGCAGCCCTTTCCTATAGCCCTGGGAATGTCTCCTCTCCAAACGTTCTTCTCCACACAGCAGAGGAAATTCTGAGAATGCCCAGATCTAGTGAATAAAAATGTATCACACCCAGTTCAATTTGGATTTCAGAAAACAAGAAGTACTTTTTAGCATAAGTATATCCTGTGCAAAGTTTGGGACATACTTATACTTTTAAAAAGCTATGTGTTATTTATTTGAGATTCAGATTGAATGGAGCATTCTGAATTTTATCTGTCGTACTCCACTCCACCCCCAGGAAGCCTACCTAAGCCCAGACAAGTGTTTATCTATCGCTTCCCAGAGAGATGGTCACTGAAGACTAATAGAAAGAACAAAAGAAATAAAAATAACAAGTGAACTGAAAGCCAGTCCAACATAGAAAGAATGTTATAGCACATTTGCTGACAGAGACCAAGGGAGATTTCCCGTAAAAACAAGAATATTTAATCTAATTTGCAAAAGCCTCCCTTGTGCTAATTTGTTAACAGCTCATGTAGAGACACAGAACCAAATGCATTTTTCTTGGCTTCTTATTTCTTAGTTTATGCAAATCAAAACCATCCCTGCTGAGATACTAGAAACAGTGAGGCTGGGGTGTGTCCCACAGGCTATGACCAGGTTCCTGAATTGACTGTGTCAATCAAACTGAGCTTCTTTTTCCCAGTCACACTGATGGCTCGGTCAACCCACTGCATCTGTCACTTCTGTCAGTAGTCTGTGCTTTACCTTGGCTGTGAGGCTGCAGATTTCTTCAGACCCACTACCAATGTGGGTTTGACTGTGATGTCCATTCATTCTCTGGCTCCCAGGCAGGAGGCCGGAGCATCACAAACCCCTACAGGAAATCCACCCTCACAGGCTCCTCTCTGGTGCTGAAGGAGGCCTCAGTTTTTCTCCCCTCCTCAGTGTTAGAGAACAGGCTGTCCTCCAGCTACACAGAAGGAAGACGGGAATGGTTCTCATCTGAACATCAAGCCTCTTCTTTATTCACCCAGACTGGGCGACTGCTCCCCATGGTATTTAGCACAACAGAGTTCTGAATTTGTCCTCTACTTCCCCAAAAGATGAACCTTGCTGATCACTGTAGTTAAGATGCTAAATGTGCCCCCAAAGACCATGTGTTAATGGCTTGCTCTCCAGCCCGTGGTGCTAGTGACAGGTGGAGGGGTCTGGTGGGAAGTTTTAGGCCACTGGGGCCAGGCCCTTGAAAGGGATTCTAACACTCTGTTCTCCTCTTTCTCTTTTTCATTTATGGCCATAAGGTGAGGGCTTCCTCTGCCACAGGCTCCCACCAAGATGCATTGCCTTGCCACAAGCCCAAAAGCAATGGACTAACCCACCTCAGACTGAATCCTCTGAAACTGTGAGTCTCAATAACTCAATGAACCTTTCTTCATTTTAAATTGTTATCAAATATTTTGTTAGAGTAACAGCTGACTAACACAGGGATATAGATTTAAGCTGGAAACATCTGACCCCCCCCCCCCAGTAATGTTTCTCTTCTCATTTTTCCTGTGCATTTTTTCTTGTTACAAAATTGCATTCCTTTTTTTTTTTGTACTGGGGATTGAACCCAGGGGCACTCGACCACTGAACCACATCCCCAGTCCTATTTTGTATTTTATTTAGAGACAGGGTCTCACTGAGTTGCTTAGGGCCTCTCTAAGTTGCTGAGGCTGGCTTTGAACTCTCAATCCTCCTGCCTCAGCCTCCCAAGTCCTGGGATTACAGGCGTGCACCACCGCAACCGGTTGCATTCCATTTTTTAAACAACTTTTTGACTTTATTTTATTTTTTAATTCTTTTATGTGGTGCTGAGGATGGAACCCAGTACCCTTCGCGTGCTAGGCGAGCACTCTACCACTGAGCCATAACCCCAGCCTGCATTCAGTTTTCATATATGATTTTCTATCCTGTATACAGTCTTCTCTTTTAAACTGAAAACAGTAAAGAGTTAAAGGGAAGAGACTACGTCATCCCTGACCTGCCTGCTGCATGTGCGTCTCTTGAAGACCTGTCGACTTGCAAAGTTTGCTTATACAGTGACTGTGCTTAGTACTCAAGGGACACTTTCATAAGGGTATGAAAAGTAGCACAGGATCACAATTTGTCCAATAAGTCATCAACTTTGCTCTTGGAGACTTAATTAGACCCCCCTTTAAGAGTAACTCTTACCCCATCAAATCTGCTGAACTGATATTAAAAAGCATCACAAGAGTGCAAAACAATGCCTCTCTTCTTGGAATTGTCTCTTTTCCCTCTTCCTCAAAATATGTTATTTGTGCTGATGTGTAATGGGTTTATTATTGTTATTTTTAATTAATTAATAAAAATTTTAAATTTTCTGTTTAAAAATAAAAATGTTATAAGCCCAGTTATAAAAGTTATAAACCCAGATCCAAAAGACAATGACCAAATGCTGGTCCACATTTAAATACATACATATATATATGTATACATACATATATATACATACATATATATGTATATATATATATATATATATATATATATATATATAGACATGTGTGTGTGTGTGTGTGTGAGAGACCCCCAAGTAGGAATTGTAATTTAAATTTTTAAACATAGCTGACAGCATTCTAACTGAGGAAACATAATCTAGCTGAATGACCAAAATACAAAATTGATCCTTAATAAAAAGAGAAAGGAAACCGTGTTTGTGAAAGTACCATGACATTGCTATTAGGAGACTGTGAATTATTCCAATCAGGATATCCTTACTTAAAACACTATCAGTCAAACTTGGTTTTCAGCAATTGAAAAATGTCTCCCCCCAGGCTGGTGGTGCAGCTCAGTGGTAGAGCACTTGCCAAGCATGCACGAGGCCCTGGTTTTGATCTTCAGAACAGCCAGGAAGAAGGAAGGGAAGGGAGAAAGCTGTCTCCCCCAATCTACATGACTCAGAAGAAATCAGCGTCTAACTATATCCTGGCCATTAGGGAGCAAGTGAGATAGATTTCTAAATGAAAGCCAAGGTTTGTCTCAACTTTTTTTCTTTTTTTTTTTTAAATCCAGGCTGAGGATTTGACTCTGAGTGCTTGCCTAGCAAGCTGCAAGGTTCTGGGTTCCATCCCCAGCACCACAGAAAAAAAAAAAAAAGCCTAGAATCCAGATGGCATTTTGGTGCACTTCTAAGAAAATTAAATAAAAATATAAAGTTTTCCAACTTTGCCAGAGTTCAAAAGAACACAGCACAGGCCCCATGAAGACAGTTCCAAAGGAGGATTCAGAAAACTGTGTTGGCCAATAACAGTTTACTTAAAATAAGCATATATTATAGCCCACAGAGGTGACCACTTGAAACAACAGAACACTCACTCATGTGTCAGCACTCCAGATTTTATTTCCCAAAAAGAAATCCTCAAGCATGCTTTCCAGCTAACCATGGTGGTTAAAAACACGAGGCTTAGAAGCACATGCCTCTAGTGGCAGAAATTCTGGAGTCTGAGAATTCCAGGTTCAATGTCAGCCTGGGCAAGTTAGTCAGACCCTGACCCAAAATAGCAAATAAAGGGCTGGGGCTGTGGCTCGGTGGTGGAGCGCTTGCCTAGCACGTGCGAAGCACTGGGTTCGATCCTCAGCACCACATAAACATAAATAAAAAATAGAATAAAAGTATTGTGTCCATCTACAACTAAATAAATATTTTAAAATAAATAAAAAGGATTGGGATGTAGCTTAATGGTGAAGCAACCCTGGGTTCAATCCCCTGTACTGTAAAAAAGAAAAAGGTAATGTTCTGGGATTTCTTTCTGAAAGCCCAATAAAAATAACAGTAAAGAGAGACAGAGCCAAGTGCAGTGGCTCGTGAGGCTGAGGCAAGAGGATCACAAGTTTGAGGCCAGCCTCAGCAATTTAGTGAGGCACTAAGCAACTTAGTGAGACTGTCTCAAAGTTAAAACATAAAAAGAATTAAGCATGTAGGTCAGTGTGAAGCACTCCTGGGTTCAATCCCCAGAAACAAAAATAAATAAATAATTTGTTAGAGCACCCCTGGGTTCAATCCCTTGTACCAGAAACAAAAAACAGAAAGCCCAGCAGAGGAGATGAAAGGAGAACCACACCAAAATAAATCCCCATGAGGTTTTCATCATAAAATATTGAGAAAAGGGCTAGGGATATAGCTCAGTTGGTAGAGTGCTTGCCTTGCATGTACAAGGCCCTGGGTTCAATCCCCAGCACCTCAAAAAAAAAAAAAAAATGAGAAAAGAAAGGAAAAGTTACAAATAAAAGATCAAGAATCAGAACTGTCTCAGGCTTCTCAATATCAGCTTTGAAAGTTATAAGATCATGCAGTAACGGCTTTAAGAGACTTGGGAAAAATCATTTACTACTGAGAATTTTACCCTAAGCCTATCAGTTGCCTTCAGACAGGTGAAGACACTTCAGGGACTCACCACCTGGAAGCATTCACCTCCCCGCACACCTCGCAAGGAAGCCACTGAAGAGTTGCTCCTGCAAAGGAAGGAAGGGAAGTCATGAAGACACAGGGACCCGGGCACAGGGTTCCAGCTCCTTAAAGAGACATCAGGGACCCCCATCCTGGCACAGAGCGAGTTTTCAAGGCCAGAGAGCAAGCAGTAAACACATGGCCCATGAAAAGCAGGGAGCTTTCCAAAATGTGAATTTGTGGCATACCCAACGAATCTGAACATGCTGAAAAGAGACTAAACACGTAGAAGAAAGTTTAGGGATTAGTGATAATTTTTTAAAAGTAAAAATAAAAACAAGACAATTATAAACTCCAGGAAAACTAAAGAGTTTCATAAGAAAGCAAAGTAATGGTCATGTCACGAATCTCTCCGTCTGATTAACATTCACATAGTCAAAACAACATCACCACATCTACTGCATCATCATTCTGGAAGCATGTAGGCAGAGACTGCAGGCTGAGAGGGATAATGAAGGTAGGTGAGGTATAGGTTTGGTGAAAGGGAAAGTAAGTTTCATCCCCAACAACGGAAAGAAAATAGAAAACGCCTAATGGTGAAATTAAACAAATAGCGCTGAAAAAAAATGCTATCTAAATTTAATGGTGGTTAATATCAAAAGTAATAGTTAAAACAGTCGAAAGTGATTTCTTTGGGTTAGGAAAGAGTGGGAGGGTGTTGGGCAAGGGCCTACCATTTTCCATTACCAACTTTGTAATGTGACTCTGTATACTATGTGCATGTGCAACTTCGATAAAAATAAAATCTAAAATATTAAAACTCAGACGTTATTTTATGTCTACGTCATTTAGAGATCTGGGGCAGGGTGTGGAGGGTGGGAAGAGTTTAAGGAATATTGGTGGTCACAGGGAGAATACCACCAAATATTTGGTGGCAGTTCTTTGGAACATTAGCTGAAATTCCTTGAATCCGCAATTGAATGAAAGTTAGCTTCGGATCATCTGTCTTTAAAACCAGCACGGCCTCCTTCCAAGCATGTTAGAGTGCCCATGTGCAGTGCATTAAAAGCAATGATAAAGCCAATCAAAGGGGCCTCCCACAAAATATTTTTGCTACATAGACCAGACCACAACATTTTTCCTACACCTACTAATGTCTGCAATGATGTGTCAACGGCAGGAAGCCGTAATGATGTGAAGAAGTCTAGTGCGAGGGCAGGGGTTGTATCTGTATTAAATTCGTAATAACCAAGGGCCATGGCGGCAGAAGAGAAACCGCCTTCCTCTGAAAACTCAGACAGTAATTCCCCTTAACCTCTTAAGAGGGTCAGATAATAAATTAAAACAGTTACCATTTATTGAGTGCTTACTATGTGCCAGAAACTGCTTATTGCTCTTTGTATAGTTAGTCCTTTACCCAAATGCAACCTTAGGAAGTAGATACCACTTTTCTCCTCAATTTAGAGGTGAGATAATTGGCACAACTGGTACATGATGGAGCCAGACGCGCCAGACGCAGGCACAGAGGTCCTTACTGCATTGCCTGAACTCTTCGCTACACACTGCCACCCTTGGTAGCAAGCCTTCATTCCCCACTTCTCCTTTGAGACTGCTAACGCAAAATATTCCAAAACTGGGCCTGGTGGCACATGCCTGTAATCCCAGTGGCTCAGGAGGCTGAGGCAGGAGGATCTTGAGTTCAAAGCCAGCCTCAACAATTTAGTGAGGCCCTAAGTACCTTTGCAAGACTCTGTCACAGCCAGGAATCAAATTCTTAAGCCAAAATAACACCATCTCCTGAGTCCTTGACACACACCAGGGCTCTGTGAAGCACCTGACAAATTTTAATCTCATATTTAGTTTTTCATAAATCCTAAAACAAAGGCATATTTACTCCCATGTCCAGATGGGAACCCAGAGTCCTCGAGTACAAGTGGCTCACCTGAATTCATGTCATCTTTAAGTGGAAGAGCCAGGATACAAACCCAAACTGTCTCATCCCAAAACTCTCCACCTTTTACAAAGAAATGATTGACAAAAAAATTAAGGGGATCACGAGCACTGTCAAAAAATTATGTAAGCCAGGCATGGTGGCACACACCTGTAATCCCAGTGGCTCTGGAGGCTGAGGCAGCAGGATCATGAGTTCAAAGCCAGCCTCACAGAAACTTAGAGAGGCCCTAAGTAACTTAGCACGACCCTATCTCTAAATAAAGTACTTTTTAAAAAAGGACTGGGTATGTGGACTCAGTGTTTAGGTGCCCCTGAGTTCAATCCCTGGTACAAAAAATGTGTGTGTGTGTGTGTGTGTGTGTGTGTGTGTGTCTGTGTACACACAACTCATTATCCTCAAAGAACTTCTTAGTTATATGTATATATGTGTACATATATTGTGTGTGTGTCTGTGTGTATACACAATATTTCTAATCCTTACAACAATCAGCAAGTATCATTTTGTTTGGACTTATGTCATTGTTGTTCTTCAAAGATGAAGCAAAAATTTATATGCTTTAAATTTAACTGCCAGCATGCAGCAGAGATAGAAGTAGAAGGCTGTGGACTCTGTTCTCTCTTTATTATCCTCCTAACTGATTTTGACACTTGATTTTCTATGTGCAATTTAGGCCTGTCCTCCGAAATCCCTAGGAAAGTATCTATTTTCTGGCTCAGACTACTACTCGAGAATGGCCAGGGTAAATCCTTCTGTTTCCTAGCACACACTGCAACGGAAGGTCGGTGACAGCCAAAGGCACCGTTTATGCTTATGAAATTCAAAGAAAGGAAGAGAAGGGGACAAAGTGGCAGAAGGAGGAGGACACCTGTGGTCCTCGTGAGCTAAGTGGTGATCTTCCATCCATCCCAGCCAAGGCTCCTGGGCCACCAGCCCCAGCACACTGCGACTTTCCTTCTCTGAACTCTGACTGTATTGTGTCATTCATTTTGTCCCCAGTACACATGGTGGCTCCTGTCTTCTCCCACGGTTTCACTCTTCTAGTATGGGAATCCGACTCCCCAGAGGCACCTGGAGGGTTGGGGTTTGTTCTATGCTTTTTATTTCTCACTGTGCATTTAATAACACAAGACCATGTACTATCTGCTGAGCTCAGTGGTGCTTGCCTATAATCCCAGGGGCTGGGGAGGCTGAGGCAGGAGGATTGTGAGTTCAGAGCCAGCCTCAGCAAAAGCAAGGCCCTAAGCAACTCAGTGAGACCCTGTCTCTAAGTAAAATATTAAAAAGTGCTGGAGATGTGGCTCAGTGGTTAGGCACCTCTGGGTTCAATTCCCTGTACCCCACCCCCAAAATAAGTCTATGTACAATGTGAAACCCAACAGATATTTGTTGGATTTACAAACAAATTTTGTGTGGCGGGAGAGGACTGGAGATGCTTAGGGGCAGATCCTGGTCAAGTAAAACAAAAACATATCAGAACAGCATACTGGGCCAGTGTAGTCTCCTTCTCAAACACCACCAAAGAAAACGGTTCGTTTTATAACAAGGCACCTCATGGAAGGAAGATGGACTCTGATCTTGAATTCAAGAATCAAACGTCACACTCAACTTCATTGACCATCCCAGTCAATGAAAAAGAAAAAATTCTGCTTCTGTTATTTCCCCACCTATCTGCACCACCCACGTACTTCAGGGCTCTGAGGTGCAAATGTTTGCAAGCACGTTAAGCAATAGAACAAACCACACTCTGTCACTGCGGAGTTTTGTCAAGAAGCAGCATGATGTTGAATGGTTAGAAATAATAATAACAGTAAGGACCAGTGTTTTGTTACCAAAAGAATTGGGTCACTTTGCTTTTGCTTTTCCTAAATTTTAATAATGTGGAACTAATAAAGCATCTGTCAATGCCTGCAGAGGACTTTCAGAAATACAGAATGGATCTCAGCAGAAGACCTCCCTTGCAGGAAAAAACCAATAGAGGCTGCTGCTGACTCTAATCTTAATCTCCCTGCAACCTCAAGCATCTCCCAAATGTTCCCTAGCCTGTGAAAGGCCACAAATGGACATTTTTCCATAATCCCTTTCTCTTTCACAGAATAGATCTGTAGCAGATCTAATGATCCTTCAATAACCCCTATTGCTTTACAACTTTACAATATTTGCTATTTCCCCACTAATTCACTCTCAAGCAATTCATGATTACATTAGAAATTGAAAGTGAAGTGTCTTTTTGCTCTTCCTTGTCCATCAACTGCCCCCTCCTAACCAAACCTTCTCTTCCAAAGCAAAGAAGATATACTGTTGAAGCCCCTGACACTGAGGTGACAGATGTAAGTCATTGGGGCCAGATGGGGCCAGTGAGCCTATGGCTGGCATTTCCAAAGCTGTAAGCACCAGCCCAGATTTTAGAAGCCAAAAGCAACTACTGTCTCAGAAGCTAATCTGAATGTTTCATCCTATTTGAGTTCCTTCCAGGCCCCCTGTTGAGCCTACTCACTGGGATACTGACTCCCCAGCTCAGCTGACCACCCAATGGGTTCCATTTTGAAAATGCAGGAATGGCTCGCTCAGTCATTAAAAGACGTAGATGCATTTTGATTTCAGTGGCTGGTCAGAGGCTGTTGGCCAGCTCAACGCATTCACTCCTGTAGGTGAAATTCTACCTCCTCCTATTTTAGCATTTCTGAAAGGAAATGCTACAATATCCCTTGCCAATTTCATGACTTACAATAAAGCATCAGATGAACAAGGATGGAAAGAAGATGATGACAGATCATGGTTCCCACAGAACCCCCAGAGATTTCAAAACCTATCATGCCAATGGGCAGATTCTCTGGATCCAAGTCTGAAAGCAATCAGGGCAGTATGTCCTGGGACTCCGCCTCCAGGATGCCATGCTATCAACCAAGTGAACTTTGATACCAGCCCCACACTTTCAAGACAGCCTTCCACGGGCAAGGACGTAAAAGTTTTCTGTGTTCTCTACGACTAAAATCATGATACCTTGACACTGGTGGTTTGAAGGGTCACCTGTCAACATGGACTTTTGGAACATCCCCCCCACCCCCAGAAAAAAAAAATCTCAAGAAAAAATGCTACCATTCATTTCTATTTTTTCAAATTACATTTTCTATACAAGGAGACATGAAAGAAGCTAAATAAGAACAAAAGAGAATCACAACCTCCAAATGAGGTTCATCCATCACCGGTGGATGTCAGGTGAATTGGTGAGCCCGCACAAGTGCGCTCACAAAAGATGGCTCCACCATTGCGGGGAGTTCCTTTAGCCCAGCCGTGGTGCTCTGAGCAACCACCAAGTGCAAGGCCTTGGTGAGTCAGACACAGCTCGCGCCTTCACAGCCCTTAGAGTTCAATTCTGGGAATGTGCTGTCATAGCACAAAAGCCACCAAAGAAACGCAGGTGAAATGCAAAGCACATTTAGGTAAGGAAGACATAACATTCTGCTGGTGAACACTTCCACAGCTTTCGAGATGGTTATAAAGCTTGTTTACATGTTTGATGTACAAACAGTTCTGAGTATCGCCAGGCTCAAACCCAAAAGGATCAGGAAGTTTCCAGTAAAATACAACCTTGCCTTTTGACACACCTCACAGCTCCCCAGCTGAAAGGGTGGCAATGTCACTTCTCCCCTAAAATTATACTGGAACGGCACACTCCTTTACCCACAACCCTACTGACCGTCAGCAAAGAATAAATAAAATGAAAATGTGGTAAAAATCACTCCCTGATTCTCAGCAATGGTGATGCAGAAGCCTATTGCCATAGGGAGCCATGGAATCTGCTTCTCAGATGTCTCTAGTCATTTTTCTGAATTAGCTTGATATAGAGGCAGAGACTTCATTCCCAGACGTGGGTAAACCTCAATTCCAGCCATGCCATTGCCAGTCAAGGGCCATCTCAGAGGGTTTTTGCAGCTTGAATGGTTTATGTCTCCTTTACTCTAAATCACCATCTGAACGACCTCATGGCACGAAACTCCACAAAGTTTAGAGATCCTTGTTGGTCTGGGGAATAAAATTGACCAAACTATATTGCTATATTGTGTGCATGTATAATGAATTCCACTTATTATGTATGATTATAATGCACTAATTGAGAAGAAAAGAAATACTTTCTGCTAAATCCCAAACTACTCCTGAGAACCAAATAAAAAGAGGTTCAGAGGGAAGAATTGTTTGCACTCTTTTAAAAAAAGAGGAAGTACAAAGAAATGAGAGTCATTGCTTACATCTGATAGGACACAGGAGAAAGTGAAGCCCAGTGGGGGTGGGGCAGGGGGCATTCTGTCAGAACCCGTTTGCCTATCCCTGGCAGCAACACCCATCTCTGCTCACTGGCAGCATGGTGGCACTCCACCCCTGAAACTGACCTAGTTTGTGTCTGTTTCTTTAAGAAAGTGCCACCTGCTCCCAAGGTGGCCCTGGCCCTGCAGGTGATCAGGGGGGATCTCTGCTGAGAAATCGGCAGGCCTTTGTCCCTCTCTGGTAGCAGCTCTGGAGAGACAAAGCAAACATCAGGCCCAGCTCTACAAAGATCCCAGGAACCCAGGAGTCTCAGGCATCTCCCCAACCAGGGCTGGCTCATGAAGGCACCTCCATTACCTTCTCTGGATGACCTTCTCTGTATGTCCTGGAATCCCTGGTACCCAGACATGGCCATCAGCCTAGCCCAGTCCCTCAAGGGGAGCCTCCTCCCTCTTACTTGGACACAGATCTGAGAAGAGACCAGGGGTACAAATAAGGCTTGTTGTTAAGTCTCAAGCTTTTACACTCAGCCCTCATGGCTCCCATGTCCCTCATCTCCCAGAAGCTCTGAAATAGGTCAGATCTCTGCTCCTGCCTGTCTCTTTCTGGTCATGGTCTTGTTTCTTTTCCAGGGGCTTTTTCTACCATCCTGTAGGGCTGTGGCAGCCTCACCCCTCTGCAGATGCGCTCTCCCAGCATCTTGCCCTCCCAGGGCCCACCCAGGCCTCCCACACCTTCATACCAACAGTGACCTGCTTCCCACCCATCCCCAACTCCAAAGGGAGGACCTGGCCTTGACTTTCCTCCAGGTGGCTTCTCCCACCCGCCAATCACCCCTTTTCTCCCCCACACCCAGCTTCTCTCTCCTCCCTCAAGCCGGGACATTGACCCACAACTTGGGTGACCCTTTGCCTGGGGCTCCAGTGTCTCTTTTGGAAGCACCTAGGAAAAACCCCAGACTCCCAGAGGAGGAAGCCTCTGCCTGGCCTGAACCCCTATACTAATGCCAAAGGAACTGGGTCCCATGCCCTGCCCCTCAGCCGATGCTATACTTGGAGGCATCCTGAGGGGAGAAAATCACCTGCACAGAAAGTCCCCCGTCTTCAAAGCCTGGCTTACTTTCCCCTGTAGGCAGTGATAAGGCTCTCTAGATAGCTAACGAGTCACCAAATAATTATTTCACTATTTCACCACATGAATGGTACCAAGCAAGTCAGAGCTTAGTCAGCCTGGAATTCAGTGCCAGGTCTCAATGAGCCAGGATCAGTGGGACACCTCATTGCCTCCCACAGTCCCCTACTTGACTTGCAAGCTGCCTTCAAGCCCTCCTGCCCTCCTCTACCACCCCATGGGGGCTGCACAGACCCTTACAGTGGCCAGCTCAAGGAGCATGGAGGGTGGAGTTCAGATGTCTTGGCCTCTCTCTGGCAGGGATCATTGTATTGAGGATCTGCTGCTTCTCTTAATAGAAGAATTCAGGAACAGTGAGTTCTTAGAGTTAATCCTCTTTCCAGTACTTCCCAGAATGAGAATTTGTGTCCACCTATATCCTCTAAAGTCCTTGCTTAAAATGAAGGTTCTTCAGCCCCACCCCAGAGCTGCTGATTCAGGTTAGAGTGAAAAGCCAGGCGCAGTGGTGCACATCTCTAAGCCCTGAATTTGGGAGGCTAAGACAGGAGGATCACAAGTTGGAGGTCAGCCTCAGCAACTTAGCAAGACCCTGTCTCAAAATGTTCTGTCTTAAAAAGACCCTGTCTTAAAAATTTTATTTTTTTTTTGGCGGGGGGGCGGGGTGGAATGTAGCTCAGTGATAGAGCACCCCTAGAATTAATCCCCAAAACAAAACAAAATATCAGATTGGGCTGAATCCTGGGACTGCATCTTTCCGGGCTTCCAAGATGAGCCCAATGTGCTCTGGAGATCTTGAACCACTGGTTCAACTCCATTTTAACTTCCCTGAGATCTTTCTTGGTAGGAGAAGGGTGACCTTTGACTGAAGGAGAACCATGAATGGAAATGGTTGTAAGTCCCTTAGCAACTACAGTTGGCCCCAGGGATTGGTTCCAGGACCACCAGCAGATCCTGAAATCTGCAGATGCTCAGGTGGCACATGCAAAACAGCATAGTATTTGCATGTAACCTACACACATCCTCTTGTACAGTTTAAGTCATCTCCAGATTACTTTAAACAATAACACTTAACACATGTAAATGCTATGTGAATGGTGGTTATGCTGTATTGATTAAGGAATAATGACAAGAAGAAAGTTTGTGTTCAGTGCAGATGTAGGTTTTTTTTTTTTTTTCTTCCAAAGATATTCTATTCTCATTCGGTTGAATCCAGCAGTGGAGAACCCACAGACATGGAGGACCCAGTGTCTATTCGTCTAGTGTACACTGATGGCCTCCTACTAACTATGAAAATGAGGTAACTCTGCCCTGAGCCTCCCATGTAACCAGGAGCCCTCTGTCATGGCAATCACAGAGGCATGTGAGCAAGCAACTCCGCTACATCTCCCATTACATTTACCTGAGACCCCAGCAGCAGCATGGGGGCACCTCTGGCCCCCGCTCAGATGAGACAGTGGCACAGGTGTGGAGAAAGGGGAGCCTCCCGGAGCACACCACCCCAGTCTTCTAGAGCAGGGTAAGAGTAGGGAAGAGGAGCTGGACGACAGGACCTCGTTCCTTCAGTGCTAACAGTCTACTTGGTTGTCATGTTTTCTGTGGACTAATTCCTTTGGCTCACGATTCTTATGCCAGAGTGGTTAACCAGTCCATTCAGTTGAAGTAATCAGGCTGCACACAGAGCCAGCCTGGAAACTGGTTCTGCCACCGTGCTGCACAGTAAGGAAAGAAATGGAGATCAGGTACAGCAGTCTGTGCTCCTCAGTGCCCACAGCCCTCAGCCCGCCTGTGAAAGGATGGAGCTTGCCTGGAAATTGCCATGCCAGGAAAATAAGAAGGGACTCAAGAGGCACGACGTAGATCCAAAAAGAGAAACAGGTTTACACCTTAGCTCTGTACAGCGAATGAAAGACACGAAAATATCTGAAAAGAGATGGATTTAAGCCTCTGGATCTAATTAATTCATTTCAGCACTACATGCATTTGTCTCTTTTATAACCAGATCATGGCACAAATCCTGAGTCTTTATCCCTGACACAGTAGCCTAACAACTCAAATACCCCCACTTCAAAATACTCTCTTACCTCTGAAACCACTGAGGAGGCTGGATCATGGAAAGACTGGGCTCAGGAGGGGGAGGGGAGGCGCTCTTCAAAAGACAGTGGTGTGTGCAGGTACGTGTGTGTGTGTGTGTGTGTGTGTGTTCTCTTAAAAGATAGGTGCTATTTCAGACTTTCTCACACACACACAGGCCAGAGCTCAGAGCTACAGCGTGCCCGTCTGTCCACAGGCTCTTCAATTAACTTATTGTTACCAGTGAAACACCAGCCCAGCGTGTCTGGGAAAGAGGAAGTCCCAGGTGCTAAAGTGACAGCCACGAGCTGTTGGGAAACCTAGGAGTCAGGTTCTTCTGCGGGAGGCACACTGCCCCCTCTTCTTTCTCTGGCTCCTTCCCTTCCTTCTCCCTCTTTCTCACCTCCACATTTTTCCCCTCCATCTAATTCAAGCTTCTTCCCTCTCTTCCCTGCTCCTTCCCTCACCAGGGTCTAGCTGCTGGGGAAGAGAACATGCCACCTTCTTAGTTTCAATTCTGAACTTATTTATTCTTGAACAATTGGCACTGAGGGAAGAGAAATGGGCTCAATTCTGAGAATTTGCTGAAACTTCTACTTATCTGAACAAAGCCAAGGAAGGGAAAGGGGGAACATGGGTTTTTTTGCCACCTCAAATGAACTTCAAAGTATTCCCCACCTGTCCTTCACAGCTGCTTGGGAGGTTGAGGCTGAGGCAGGAGGATCTCGGGTTCAAAGCCAGCCTCAGCACGGGCGAGGCACTAAGCAACTCAGTGAGACCCTGTCTCTAAATAAAATACAAAATAAGGCTAGGGATGTGGCTCAGTGGCAGAGTGCCCCTGAGTTCAATCCCTGGTTCCAAAAAAAAAAAGAAAGAAGCAAAGAAGCCAAAAACTATGGGGCTAGAAAAGAGCCCTCGTTCCAACTAGAAAGGGGTCCAATTTCCCATCCATGCCAGCCTTGCAGAATGTGGAGTCTCCACCTCTGGGTCCTCCTGATTCACGACCATGGCAATGGCAAATTTAAGGTTTCTCTGACTTTGCTGCATATATCATCCTATTTCCATGGTCCGCGTCCACTGGCAAGGGCTCAGAAGGAAAAATAATAGCCCTCAAAGAAAAGACGGTAATGTGATATACATGGATATAGTCTAAGCGTTATATCTAATTATAAAGAATGAATCACAAATTTAAGCATCTTAAATATAGGCATAAAAAGAAATAATTAACCCCCAAACAGGAAACTGCTGCAGTATCAGATGGCATTGTTTGAGAACCAAGAAAAGCAAGGTCAGCGCATTGCAAGCAAGAGAACAGCAGAAAGCGCTTTTCTGATGGACTTTCCACGTTCTGGTCACGTCCCGAGATGTGTTGAGGACAGTCCTTAACTGAGCAGGACAGTGTCTTCAGGCAACTGTCAAACCCCACAGTACAGTGGAAACACCCTTCGGAAGATGCATCCAACCAGAGTCCCTCCCCTTGGGTATCTGGGAGTCATCCTCCAAGGGATGCTTCCACCAACAAGCAGATGAGCACCAAGTTTTATAAAGAATTGTCAATCCCATTTCCTTGGCTTTCAGCTCTGTTCCAAAAGCTGGCCAAGAAATCTTCACTGGCCATTTTCTACACAATCACACCCCTTCTTATTCTCAGGTTAGAAGCTTCTAGAAACAAATGGCCATGGTGTCAGTCAAAATGTCCCTGACCCTGATGAAGGGTCAGACATCACAATTCAGATATGCAAGACTTTCACAGAGAGTGGTGGAAATGGGTTGGGTGGGCTTTGCCAGACCAAAAAAAACACCCCAGGAACCAGGAGCGGGGATCCAGGGTCATTTACTTTGTCTGCATCCCTATGACCCTGGGAGAACTGTCCATCTCACCAAGACTCAGTTTACCTGACTGAAAATGCAGCCAGCATAGCTACCCTACTGCTCCACACGATGCTGTCACCAACTCCAGATGAGGTCATCAATTGAAAAGAACTTGGAAAAAACTGCAGATCCCTATGGGACATGTGCACTTGGCAAAGAACCTAAGAAAGTTCTTAAAAACCAGTTACAACTTTTAACCTGTTCGAAGCAAATGGCCAACCTCCTTTGAGTCCACTTTGTGTCCAGCCTGAGTGAAAATTAACTTCATGGCACCTCTTGATCTCATGGGTCCTTCTGTATCAAAGTTTGAAGGAACAATAAGAGTTCTCTCTTTCATTCCAATAACAGGGCCTTGATTTTTATTTTCCTAGTGTATTTCCCTCTCACTGACAGCACCCAGATTATGGCACCTCTTCCTTTTTAGACCCATCTTGACTTTTTCCATCTGCATAAGACCAAATGCCACACTGGCTGAGGGTGTAGACAGTCCATGTCTCAATCGTCCCCTTGTTAATTGCTTGTAAATGGTGCTTAAATTGAATGTAGGTCTGCCGCTTTAAATGACGTTTTAGGAAAATAGTTAATATGCTCATAATACATGCTTATTTGAAAAGAATAGGTTACAAAATTTTATGTAGGACAATCCCATTTAACACAGGCACACACATACATCCTAAAGAATGAAGGCATCAACATCAAAATATTGAGTGTTATCTCTACACAGTGAGAATAAATTTTAATTTATTTTTCTTTGTACTTATCTATATTTTCTATGGTTTCCTAAATAAGCATGCATTTCCTTTGAAAAAGGAAAAGAAAGTTATTTTTAAATGCTGTTTCTCTACTGTAGAAGAAACACATTGTACTAAATAAATCCAGTACAAAGAACCCTCCTCTAGCTGAAGTTGTCTAAATCATGGCTCTAATGATCCGAAAAAGAACGAAGCAACCTCTGTTGTAATGACTTAAAATCTTTTTGCATAGCATGAAATTTTACAGCAATCCAACACGCACATCTAGGTATCCAGGTGACCGCATGGAAGATCTCAAGGAAGAGTGTATATCCTTATTGCCTTTGAAAAACTTGATATTTCATACTCTGTTCTATTCCAGTACTTTAATGCTGGGTGTGTAAACTTCAATTCGCCAACTACAGTTGGAAATAACTTGATCTATCACTTATTCCTTGTTTCATGAAATTTGAAACCTGACCATTGATCTCAAGCTTGCTTTCAGAAGCCAGGTGTGGTGGTGCATACCAATAACCCAGCAATGCAGGAGGTTGAAACAGGAGGATGATGACAAGTTTGAGGTCAGTCTCAGCAACTTAGCGAGACCCTGTCTCAAAATTAAAAATAAAAAGGGCTGGGGATGTGGCTCAGTGGTTAAGCACTCCTGGGTTCAATCCATGGTACCCAAGAACATTTTTTTCTTTTTTTTGGAACCAGGGATTGAACTCAGGGACACTCGGCCACTGAGCCACATCCCCAGCCCTATTTTGTATTTTATTTAGAGACAGGGTCTCACTGAGTTGCTTAGGGCCTCGCTAAGTTGCTGAGGCTGGCTTTGAACTCTCGATCCTCCTGACTCAGCCTCCCAAGTCACTTGGATTACAGGCGAGTGCCACCGCGCCCAGCCCGAGAACATTTTTTACTGATATGGTTTCTCCATGCGTCACCTGAGTTCTCTCCAGCAAATTACACAGCAGTTCTCTGACTCAAATCAGCATATTAACGCCCAGATCAGCCCATACTAAAATGAATTTTTGAACAATTGAACCTCTTTGAGAAAGTTTTAAGGGACCCATTTCTTGTTTATGGACATGGGAGCATTGCAAGCAGTTCTCCCTTTTGGAAGTGAGTGCAAACTCCTCTGACCTCAGAGGCCAGTGTGCATTTCCACAGAAGTGTTGAAAATGAACTCACATCTCCGTTACAACCTAGTACCTCACACAGAAACACATTCCCAGCTCTCCATCCTTATCCTCTTCCTTTTGATTAATCAGAAAACTAGATGCAATAACACTAATCATCACCTTCTCCAAGCTTATAGGATGTAAGCCACCACCCACGTTATGACACCTTTGGAATATCCATTACTTAAGGCCAATACATTGTCTAGCAGATAGGTTCCCCTGGGATGGCATTGTACAGTGACCCTCAGCTGGAAAGACAGAAGTGAGCATGAACAGTAGGGAAAAAAAATAACACTGTGAGAGTCTGGTCTTGGAGGGTTCTGTTCCTCTAGCAAATCAGGATGGTTCACTTACACGCTGATGCGATCGGCAACCACTGGCAGATTCTGGTGGGGCTTCCTTCCCCACCCTGCAGATGAATTTCTAACCGGTGTGACTGACATTTATGGTCAGAACGCTTTCTAGAATGATTCTGCTACTGCGAATGTGGTTGTGGCCGTGATGTCCCTAGATCGAGGTTTCTGGAGTTTCCATTCGTGGTCTGCGCTGAGATGATCTGATTAAGCCTCACATCTGCTAAGGGTTTGAGGTGGAGGAAAAGGGAACTGGGATCGTTCTCACCTCATCAATTCTGACCACATCCTCCCTCTCCAGTTACCCCAAGAGAAGGGAAAGGAAAAGACGGCAAGAGTAGAAGAAAAGGAGGGAAGGATTAGAGTGGAAGGGAAAATGAGAGATGGAGAAGGGAAGAGAAGACGAAGGCTGGAAAGAAGGTCTGAGCAGCTTAGTCTCAAATGAAGACTCTGAACTAAAAGAGCCCAAGGAACAAGAGCTTTGGTGAATGTTGGTTTTTCTTGCCTTTCTTCCTTTCTTCCTCAGGCTATCTCCTGACACTGCAGCTTTAGATGATGGCCCTCTGTGAACACGGATTCATTAAACCCAGATCTGAGCACTCCAGGTAGAGTCTCCATCACAGGACCAGGTGTTATGAGCAGATCACCCTGCCGTTCCTGCTGTGATGGTGGCACATTAGAAAATAAAAGCTTTCAGATCATCTTCTTTCCTCCACTGCCTAAATGAGGGCCTAATGCCACTCTGTTGCAAATATATCTTTTTGTTATTGTTTTCACAGATGCATTTTGATTCATTGTACACAAATGGGGTACAACTTTTCATTTCTATGCTTGTGCACAATGCAGATTCATGCCATTCATGTAATCATATATGTGCATAGGATAGTGATGTCTGTCTCATTCCACCATCTTTCATACCCCCACCTCCTTCTCCCTCTCAATTCCCTCTATGTAATCTAAAGTTCCTCCATTCTTCTCTTACCTCCCACTCTGCCACTCCATTATGTGTCATTATCCACTTATCAGGGAAAACATTCGATCTTTGGTTTTTTGGGATTGACTTATTTCACTTAGCATGATATTCTCAAATTCCATCCATTTATCTGCAAATGCCATAATATTATTCTTCTTTATGGCTAAATAATATTCCATTGTGAATCTATACCACAGTTTCTTTATCCATTCATCTATTGAAGGGCATCTAGGTTGGTTCCACAATCTAGGTATTGTGAATTGAGCAGCTATGAACATTGATATGGCTGCATCACTGTAGTATGCTGATTTTAAGTCCTTTGGGTATAGGCCAAGGAGTGGGATAGCTGGATCAAATGGTGGTTCCATTCCACGTTCTCTGAGGAATCTCCAAACCACTCTCCAGAGTGGCTGTACCAATTTGCAACTCCACCAGCAACATAAAAGTGTACCTTTTTCCCCACAGCCACGCCAATATCTATCATTGTTTGTGTTCTTGATAATAGTCATTCTGTTAAATAAGGTTTATTTCTAAATTCTTTACTTAGCCCAGTGGTCTTGGAACTCAATGGAAGTGACTGGTGCTGGGGGAAGAGACAAGAGGGAGTGAAAGAGGAGAGATAATAAACAGAATGTGTTTGCTCCCACGGCACCTCCGCCTTTCAAAGTCCTCTACCATATCCCTGAGCAACAGGTACACCTCATACCCACGAAGGGCACAGATTCTCAGAATTATCACCATTATCCCATCCACTACTTCCCTTTTTCATTTCAGGAAATACCTGACAGGGAAATTCACGTAACTTGCCTGAGGCCCTATGGGCTGAGTTGGAGGTCCAGTTCCAGCCTCCTGGTGCTTCTTTCTAACCCTACCTCTGACCACCAGCCAGCATGATCCACCCCAGTACCACTCTGCATTACAGATCCTACCTACACCATGATAAAAACAACCAGTTCAGACACGGAAAACCCAATCAACCAGTTTGTTTCATCTACCTACAACCAAACAACTAGTTTGACTGACCTGAGTCACCAAATGGACTAATTTTTTTTTAACTAATGAAACTAAACAGATACTGAGAAGATGAAGTCAGAATGAGTCACTGGGACAGAAGTTATAGGACAATATTCAACATTGCAGGTGATCTAAATAGCACTGTTTCAGGAGAGCCTTACACCTGGACTCTCACTTAGCTGAACGATGCCGTCTATCCCTGGGGTTAGCAGAATAGCCTGGAAAGTAGCAGGCTGCTTTGAGCAGAGAGGTAGATGACACTTGGTAGTTTCACTCACTGTGTTTATGTGTTCATTTTCACTGTATGCCTATCATGTGCCAGAACTGAGGCAGATGCTGAATAGGATTCAAAAATAAATAAATACAGTCCCAGACATGGATTTGAGAGCTAAATATCTATATATATGTTAGGCAGGATAAAATGAGGGCTAAGTTTTGAAAACCTCTGTATACATTTGAAGGATTGTAGAAGAAATAGCGACAGACATCAGTGAGTGCTGGGATGGCTACAAGGAGCATCTGATCAGGACACTCAGGGATAGGGAGACCCAGGATCACAGGACCTGAAGACCTGAACAAGGAAGATCAGCAGGGCAGTGGGGGTGAATATGATCAAAATATGTTATTCACCTGTGCAAATGCACCACAATGAAACTCATCATTCTGTATAATTAAAGAGCACTACTAAAAAGAAATATAAAAATACCAAAGAGAGAGTTAAGGCCTAATCCAATGTGGGCAACCAAAGGAAATAAATTCATATAATTTTTTATATGAATTATAATTTTAATTTTATTATAATTATAATTTTTTATATGAATTACCCCTATTGGGGTCCCCTGTTGTCTCTGCAAGAGTTTTGTTTGAAAAAATCCTACTCCTTTCACTCTTGAAAGAAAGAACACAACACAAGAACCTTAATTCAAGCTTCTCCTATAGGTCAAAAGATGAGGAAATGAGGGTGAGAAGAATTACATCAGAGTCTTGGGTGGGAAAAATAGATGAGAAAGGACAACGTTTCATTGATTGCCATGTGTGAAGCAATATATATGCTAGGAACCTGACATAAGTCAGCTCATTCAGTCTTTGCAACACTGCAAATTGGATATTTTTATTCCTGTTTTACAGATATATTCAATGATTGCCCTAGAGATGTACCTATTTTATTTTGGTTTGGTTTTTTGTTATTTGAGATTGAACTCAGGGGCACTATACCCACAGCTCAAAGTGCCTACATTCCCACACCTTTTTAATTTTTATTTTGAGATAGGATCCTGCTAGTTGCTGAGGGTCTTGCTAAATTGCTGAGGCTGGCCTCAAACTTGGGATCCTCCTGCCTCAGCATCCCCAGTTGCTGGGTTTATAGGCATGCACCACACCCAGTGAGCTTTGCCAGTTTAAAAAGACACTAAATCATCTGATCTTCACCTTGCTCAGTAAATCAGGTGGGAATCTCCATCTTATAAAAGAAGAAATGAGAGTTTTAGAACCTAAGCAGCTTGGCTAGGACAGTGGCAAAGAATTTTCTCTTTTGGTTGATCTACCCTTACACAGAGGGTAGATCAGACAGCCAGAAAGCGGCCCTGACATGCTCATCTCCCCAGCTTGATTCAGTTTTTATCTGTGTTTCTAGATAATCAATCCAGTGATCTGAAATCCAGATGACCTAATTCCAAATTTGTAACACATCTATAATCCCAAGCAGTTCATTCAAGGGTTGAACAACTGAGCTCCCCCCATTCCAGGAGTGGCAAAGGACAAGGACAAGTGCCCACAGACCTTGTGGAGTGCAGTACCATGCCCTGTCAGTCTGAACACCTTGCTGGCTCTGCACAGCCCAAGTGAAACGACGCAGCCCAAAGAGCCTACAAAATTATTTAGGGAGCACATTGTAAATAGGCCTGGAGAAAAGCCAAATTATGATTGCCCAAGTCTCAACAAAACTTAAAAAAGAAAAATGCAAGTCTCACTTGGCAACTGCGTGAAGACCACACCTTACCCTGTGCATACCTGGCCTTCATCGTTCTTGCATAAGGGAGTTTCAGAAGGACCAATAAAACATTTCAAGATAAAGCTCCCTTGACTTTGAGCACTGTTTTTAAAGTCCCCAGGCAAAGCAGGTCCTAAATTCCTCCAAAAACATAATTCAGCAGCCATAACAAACAAGCTAGTGATTTGATAAGCCACAGCCCATGGCCAACAGAAATCTCGGGAACACAGTTTTCCATAAACTATCTGAGTCACATGGGTATTTGCCCATTGAAATTCCCCCCAGAGTGCCAAAGCCTGTAGATGCTGGGAATCGCTGGGCACGGTGGTGCATACCTGTAATCCCAGAGACTTGAGAAGTTGAGGCAGGAGGATACCAAGTTGGAGGCCAGCCTGGGCAACTTAGCAAAATCTTGTCTCAAAATTAAAATGAAAAAGGGCTGGGGATGTGACTCAGGGCTGCAAAATATAAATAAAAATAAATAAATAAGATGCAATGACAGGGAGTGGTGGCACACGCCTCTAATCCCAGCAACCGTGGAGGCTGAGGCAGGAGGATCCCAAGTTCAAAGCCAGCCTCAACAGTTTAGTGAGGCTTGAAGCAACTTAGTAAGACCCTGCCTCAAAACAAAAAATAAAAAGGGCTGGGGATGTGGCTCAGTGGTTAAGCACCCCTGGGTTCAATCCTCAGTACCAAAAAAAAAAAAAAAAAAATGTAAGGAATCATAGGTGACTACTCCCATCCCTGCCTTCCCATTGAATCACTTTCTGATCAAAGATAACTTTTCCTCAGAGATCTCCCAAACCAAAAAGAAGCCTTAGCCACGTACTCTATTCTGACATGCAACTGACTTAAGTATCAACAGCATTCAAGTCCAAGTCCATTCTGTAAGCAACTCGACTGAAAAATAAACACCACCTAAGGCAATAGGCCAAAGATTACTTTAAAAAAAAAAATTCGGTACAAACCTAATGGGGAAATAAAAAAACAAGCTCTGCTGTTTTTGTCTCCTGGCATAACTATCAAAAAAGACTATCCACATAGGAAGTCATAGGACCCTGACAATGGAACTAGGAGCCCTCGCAGCTCCTCTCTGAACGGTAATATGAAGCCAATCATTTGACTGCTGTGAGTTCCCATTTCCTCATGTGTAAAATAGGGATAATAATAGCTGTTTCCTATTTACTCTACAAAGAAGTATGGAAGATTAGCAAGATACTGTCTGTAAAAGTGCTTTGATCTCCCTGAGATAGGGACTATGTAAATTTCAACGGGTGTTATTACCACATTTTAGCACACTGACCAATAAAGAGCTGGTGATCATAAGGTGGAAAGAGAAAACAGGATACGGCGTGAGGAGAGCAGAAATCCAGGATGTGTGTTCAGAGTGGAGGCTGGGGAGAGTCCTCCGACCAACAGAAGAACCAGGAGAGGTATCAGAAACATGTGTGTGCAAGACAAAGAGCCGGTGGCAGGACAACCTGACCTCGATCTTGGAAATCAGTCACCAGATTAGAAATTAAAATAGTATGAACTGGATGTTTACTCAAGAAACTCCTAAAATCTGAGCCACTCTGGGGAGACTTCCCGGCCTCATTGGCTAGAAAACTTCCCTGATTCCATTCCGTCTATTCTGGGGCTCTTCTGGAATTCACCATGGTACAGGGTGCAGTCCCCCTGGGCTAAGACTTAATGTGACTGATGTTTACTAAAATGTTCAGTTCATTTGACGTATTCTTTTTTTTTTTTATCTATTTTTCAGTTGTAGATGAACATAGTACCTGTATTTTATTGATTTATTTTCATATGGTGCTGAGGATCGAATCCAGGGCCTCACACGTGCTAGGCAAGTGCTCTACCACTGAGCCACAACCCCAGCCCCATTATTTGACATATTCTTTACATTTATCTATGCTCTTTTTGGCTTCTTTCTTTAAATAGCTCCTTTCCAGTGTTGTTATATTTTCTAATTTTTCAGGCAAAGACAAAATTATTTTTACCTACACGGCTAACCCATTAATTCCCCCAACCAACATGTATTGAGCACCTACTATGTGTCCCAAGGAAGCTAGCAAAATGAATCTGATGAGCAGCCAATGCTTAAGGGCTTGATCCTCATGTTGATCTTAATAGTTCTTTATTAGTTACAAATAACAAAACATTCCCAATTGGTCTTTTAAGAGAAAAAACAGCCATGTGTCTACATGAGCACATCAGAACAGTCTAAATACTCTTGGTGCCCCAAACATCAGGAGGAGCCTGGACTACTTCCTCAATAAATAAACCAATATCCCGTGGATGATTACTTGTCTGCTCAAGACTCCAGCTCCCCTCTAGCACCAACCAGGTGGGCAAGTGAGAAACAGGGTCGAGGCTTCTCTAAGCATGCTGGGGTTGTTGCCCTTGGTTCCTTGACTTCCTTTTGCCCACACAGCAGCACAACCTAGCGCTTCCCTGCCTATTTACATTCCCCTGGGCTCTCCCTACTCTTCCTCCCCATAGGATTCTGGTATTCAACACAGCCAAGTGTCATTAACAAACTGGAGATTTTATTGTGTGCCTGCTCTCACAAATACTTCTGAAGGTCAGGGTCAACCCAGGCCTCTAGAGGTGTGCTGCTCAATCTTGGGTCCTTGTCATCACAGGAGTGGGGCAGTTATTCTATTTAAAGCAGAAATCTAAGTCGGAAAAGTCCTGGGTGCTCTTCCCTTGACACATCTCTTCCCAAGTATTCTCATAGAGAACTATAACTTTAGGAATCATGTGTGTGGTAAGAACTCCCTAATTTAGATCTCTAGCTCCTGTTTGTCCCTACGAAGGCTCCAGACCCACAGATCCAACAGAAACTTAACATTTCCACCCAGATGTCTCCAAGAGGACCACAACTAAATGTGTTCAAATGACAACTCTTGATTTTCCTTTCTTAGAATATTTTCCTAAGTTACCACCTCATTAACTGAAACCCCCATCTACCCATTTGCTCAAGCAAAATGTCTTGTCTGAAATATTAAAATTTTAGAAGATGAAGGTTGGGAGGTAGATTTTCTGTTCTTTCCTTTTATACAGGTAGTACCCACCCTATGGTAATAAAGCATAATAAACAGGAAATCTCAGCAAGACTTATACCACAATCCCAAGTCAAATAGAAGCAGCTCAAATATTTTCAATCATATGAAGGTAAAAATTTCTACATGTGACTTGGAAAACCTCATGGCCTCTGTTGTTTAACACAGAGGAGAGTTTGTATTTTAAACAGATAAATATTTGTGTTTGGTGGTGTGTACATTTTAAAGCAATTTTAAAATTCCAGTGTAGCCTTTCTCGATAGAGTTTGTGAGAAATCACATTGCCATCTCCAAACTCCTTATTTGAAATATTACACCTGTTTAGTTTGCCTGTAACCACAGCTCCAGTTAAGTACCTGTATGTCCCCTTAATGCACTACAAAATTGACACTTTCCAGACTGACTAGCAATCAAACAATCCTAACACATGGGGTCATTTGATTCACTCAATAAAACAACTGGAATCACTCAGCTGACTGAAACACAATAGAGCCACATCTCGGTAATTAATCTGAATGAAGATCCGCAGATCACTGGGCCGTTTAGTACAGACAGGGTCCTGCAGCACCAGAATCCTGAGATTGACTTTAGAATCAAACGTGCCTCATCAGTTCACGTGTCTGTTAGGCTGCACCTACAGAAAGCAAAAATGAGCTAAGACTGTTGTCTCCAGTTAATGCCTGAATTTCAGAGTAGGAGCATTTAGAAGCAAAGGAGACCTGCGATCCCAGCAACTTGGGAGGCTGAGGCAGGAGGATCACAGACTCAAAGCCAACCTCAGCAACTTAGTGAGGTTATAAGCAACCTAATGAGACCCTGTCTCAAAATTTTAAAAGTAAATAAATAAAAATGGCTGAAGATGTGGCTCAGTGGTTAAGTGCCCTTGAGTTCAATCCTTGGAAGGAAGGAGAAGGAGAAGGAGGAGAAGGAGAAGGAGAAGAAAATGAGAAGGAGAAGGAGAAGAAAATGAGAAGGAGAAGGAGAAGGAGAAGGAGAAGGAGAAGAAAATGAAATTCCTGAAGACTTTGAGAATGACAGCTCTATCATTACATAAATATCCTGTCTGGCAGGAATTCTGAAGGAGACCCCAATAGCTGTCTCAAAACTTTGTTCAAAAGATATGAGGAGAATGACACCCCATAGAGAATTCCCATTTTCTGTTCATATGGCCTAACTTGTGTGGTGTCTATTGGAAACTTAAGCAAGTGAACCCTGAAGCCCGCCTCTTAGCAAATGCTGTTAGAGAAAAGCAACCTTTTGAGAACGGTGAAGGCAGGCCCAAAAGGCGGGGCAGGCTGGGTGTGAGGGTCCCTCTGAAATGGGGAGCTATTCACTATACCCTAAAGCAACCCTGAATAGCAGGTAAATACCATCAAAACACCTTGTTTCCCTTTAAAAGCTATGACCCTGGGGCTGGGTTTGTAGCTCAATGGTTAGAGCACTTGCCCAGCATGTATGAGGCACTAGGTTCCATCCTCAGCACCACATAAAATTAAATAAATAAAATAAAGGTCTAATAAAAATAAAAGCTATGACTCTGTAAACGTCGTTAAATTTAGCTAGCCCCCCAATAACTTCTGCCCCTTTATTTCACCATTTGGGAATCTCCATCGATGACCACGAAAATGTTGCCAAGAGCGTGATGAAAGGAGGCGCTTGTCTACAGCCCAATCCCAAGGAAGCAGAAGAAACCCAGGTTCCTGTCAATCAGCTGGAGGGTGGAAAGGGCCAAGCCATCATGGACTCCAGTGAGTTCTCTCTCTGATGTTGACAGAGTGCACCAGGTGTACCTGGAAACATGCAGAGTAAACACAGAAAAATCATTTCCACCAAATAGAGGGGGAGTCAACTTAAATAATAATGATCCTGGCTGGGCGCCATGGTGCACGCCTGTAATCCCAACCACTTGGGAGGCTGAGGCTGGAGAATCTCAAGTTCAAAGCCCGCCTCAGCAATTTAGTGAGGTCCTAAGCAACTCAGCATGACCCTGTCTCTAAATAAAATACAAAAAAGGGCTGGGGATATTGCTCAGTGGGTAAGCATCCCTGGGTTCAATCTCCAGGACCAAAATAATAACAATAATGATTTTTTTTTTTTTTTTTTTTGGTGGTGGTGCTGGGGATTGAACCCAGGACCTTGTGCTTGCAAGGCAAGCACTCTACCAACTGAGCCATATCCCCAGCCCATGATGAAGATCTTAAATGCAAAGCTGGAGCTTCTTTTGTTTTTGGAGTTTCTGTAGAAAATCTACTGAAAATGTTTTAATTCACTTTTCTATAATTTTCACAATCAGATGCTGTACCACACCCAACAAAACAACTTATGGAAATCCATTTGAGAATTCTGAAGTATCCACAAATATTTGTGCCAATTCATTATTCAAACAATATGTCATGAGAACAATTTCAAATAAACAATTCCTATAAATAATGAAATACAATTCTGAATTTTTTTTTTTTTTAGTTGTTGACGGACCTTTATTTTATTAATTTCTTTATATGCGGTGCTGAGAATCAAACCCAGTGCCTCTCACATGTGAGGCAAGCGCTCTACCACTGAGACACAACCTCAGCCCCTAATTCTGAATTCTTCATTCATTAATTTTGCAATTTTTTTTTTTCAATATTGAGGATTGAATCCAGCAGTGCTGCACTACTGAGCTACATTCCCAGCCCTTTTTATTTCTTATTTGGGACAGGTCTAAGTTGTTCAGGCTGGCCTTGAGTTTGGGATCCTCCTGCTTCAGCCTTCCAAGTTGCTGGAATTACAGGTGTGCACCACCCTGCCTGGCTTAATTTTGCAAATTTTTGTTTGGCAGCATTATATGCTTAGCTGTATGTGGGGATTTGGGGGGATGAAAGCCATTCTTTACCCTCAAGAAGACCCCAGTCTAATGGGAAAGGAAAAGATAAAGGTGGTGATAAATATTTGATAAATGCCTTGATAGAAATAGTCATAGATTACTTCTAGAGCAAATAAAAGCAGTCTTCCAGGTGTGGGGCAAGGATCTAGTTTTGAGAAAGGCTCTTTAGAAGAGGTAACAACTGAATCCAGCAGAAAGCTCAGCAGAGGCACAAGACAACAAGAGACAACTTGAAAGGCTAAAACCCGGATCCCAGGCCAAGTCAGGACAGATGGGCCTCGAAATGTTGGTCCGGGCTGGATGATGTCTTTGGGCATCTGGGAAGTTTGGATGCTATCATGAAGCAATGGAGAGCGAGTGCAAGTTCCTGAACAGAAGAGGGCCATGGTCCTACTTGCATGGTTGAATGCTCACTTTGGCAGCAACATGGCAATCACTGAAGTGGACGGAGATGAGAGACGGGAAGGCTTGTTAGGGCATTGTTGCAAAAATTCAGGTTAAAAAAAAAATGATGAAGGCTTGAACTAACGCCATGAGGATCGTTCTTCAGGTGACACCAACAGGGTTTTATGAGCAATTAGAGGTGAACAAGGAGGAATCATGGACGACTGCCAGCCTCTGGGTTTGGGTAGCAGGGTGGCTCATAGTGCCACTCGCTAAAGTAAGGAAATACGGTTGGTTCCTTGATTCTGCCTGCAGCCCTTGCTGACCTCCGCATGATCCTATCTCAGGGCCTCAGCGAGGCACGGGAAACTGCCTCAGTAGCTAATCCAAGTCCACTCCTCTCAGGCTATTTGGATCAGCGCCTTGTTTTTCCAACAGGCAGGAATGGCAAAGACATCTTAACAGAGTGAGGCATCAACCAAGGGGCATATGTCAGCTGGCCCCACCGCGGTCAAGGCACATTACCAGAAATTTCTGAAGTGAGGGAGTTTGAAAGCTTTGACAGAGGAAGGGTTTCCCTGGGGAGATGTTGGCCTTCGCTCTGAGCTCGCAAATGTTTACAGAGGTTGGATTCCAAATCCGCTAATGTCCTTGAAGAAATAAAGCCAAATTTGTATCTTCTCTAGGTATACAGCCAAGGTATAAATAATTAAGAAAAAACAGGTCATAAAGTAAATGTATTCAATTTAAAATTGGGTACAACTCAGAAAACGTGGCATATCTCCCGCAGAGTGGTTAGTACTATTTAGAGTACAAGAGTACAATCTTTTTTCTTTTTCTTTCTTTCTTTCTTTCTTTTTCTTTCTTTTTTTTAGACAGAATCTTACTCTTGCCCAGACTAGCCTCACATTTCTGGGCACAAGCAATCCTCTTGTCTTAGCCTCCCCAAGTGACTGGAATTACACATAGAGCACAATTTTTTTTTCCCCCAGTACCCAAGGGTTGAACCCAGGGGCACTCTACCACTAAGGTACATCCCCAACCCTTTTTTATTTTTTTATTTTGAGACAGGACCTCACCAAATTGCTGAGGCTGGCCTCAAACTTGCAATCCTCCTGCCTCAGCCTCCCGAGTTGCTGGAATTACTGATATGTGCCACAGGACCCAGCTAGTATGCTAATTTTTTAAGGTCCCCACTCATCAGTTTTATGTCAAGGAATTCTTCCAGCTCAATCTGCATTCATTTTACGAAAATGTCTAGATCCAACTCCCATCCTCTGGTTTGGAAAGCATAGCTCTGAAATGATGGCAGCAGCAGACACAAAGGTGAAAGATTCAGAAGAAAGAAATGTTCCCTGACACCTTTGCTTCCCTCTCAGTGGGAAGGAAGATTCTAATACCCACCTGGCAGCAGCATTTGGAAGGATTAATGAGTGTTTGTCGAGCACTCTCAGGTCTGAAGATGAAAGACAGCCCATGAGCCCACGGTCTAATTGATGTTGTTATTTCAAACGTTTCTCGAAAGGACTTTTCTCCACATAAATGAACTCCCATCCAGAAGCTTTGAAAGGACACAGAATTGAAGAGTCTCAAGTGTGGTCTTTCAACAACTTTTTTTTTTTCCTGCAATAATTTCAAACATGGCAATTTTCCACTCAGGAGTGATTATCCCTGGTAGTATATTGACGGCAGGTGGTGTGGTCCCTAGGCTGCGTCTATTTACAGCCAAAACAAGCATTTAATTCCATTTCTTTCGTAGTAAATTAAATACATAGATAAATAAATAAATAAGTCCAAACCTTTGATGGGTTAAGTGATTTACTTTTCAATCTACTTTTAAGCAGTGTTGAAATAATTTTATTTTTCTTGTACATTGGAAATAAACTGGTGATCACACATTTGGGTGTGGCACTATATATTTGGCTTGGATTGGTTTTCCAGTAATGTTGTTTTCATAATCCAAAGGCTCAAGGAAGAATCCAGTTGGTTCATACTTGTTGCAAGATAGGAACTTTATCACTTTATCATGTAGCAATAAGCCATTCACCTGTGCCCAGCTCATTACCCCACTTGGACAAATGTCTGAACTCGTGTCCGGATTTAGGAAGAGAATTGAGTGCTGTGGCACGAAGACAATGGACACTGCCCAAGTCCAAATGGAAAGAACTCTGTCCTTCTTGGATGGTCTGCATCCCCTGGACCTAGCAACCTAACAATCTTCCTTTTCCCTTCTTCCATTTCTCCACCATAATTCATAGTATTCCATACTGAAGAAGGAGATTACAAACTCAACCCCAAACACATCCTCAGTCAGCCAGAGTGTTAAATTCCTAAGTTTAATTTTTAGGTAAAAATTAAAGGACACTGGTCATCAGAAATTAAATATTACATCTTCCCAGGTTTCCTTGAAGGTGTCAATAACCAGAGGACCAGAGACAGGCTCTAAAGAATGGAACACGGCCACAATTTAACTTAGATCTTACCAAATCCAATGTCACCAAGCAAGTCTTAAGCTGGCTCTCCTGAGTGGATCATTTCTGAGATTGTGCTTTAAGAGATCTCTCTGGGCAACTCATGGCTCCATTTGTCTCAAAAGAAAACACTTGAGGTTAATTTTGGCTCATTGTGGATTCATCTCCAAAGTAAGAAAAAAGGCCCATGGCTTGTCCCCAGTCTCCACCTCCAACCCTGTGCCCCAGTCCAGAACAGGGAGGCACTTTTCAGGCCTCACCTGTTAGGTCAGTCCCCTTCAAAATGCCCTCTATGCCTCTCCTAACATGACCTTTTAAAAAATGTCTGGTGAAGGATATCATCACATAGCATGACTGCCCCCAGGAACCACACTCCTTGTAAAGATGGCCCCGGATCTTGGAGAACCAGAGATGATGAATGGGGCAATATCTAAACCAGCAGGCAGCACTTGACATGCCCAGATTGGCCACACACACCTAACTTGAGAGATCAGAACCAAGCTGTTGAAATCCAGGCAACATCAAGCTCCATTCTAAAGCTGATTTTTAAAAAATAAAATTAAATGGCTGACAGGGCAAGGATCTTCTGTTATAAAGGATGCCAGAGACAGTAAAAGCTTTGGTATCAGACCAGCTTGGGGAGTGGCTGCTGGTCAGCTAAACTTGTGGTCAGGGAAGGCTTCTTCCACATTGCCCCGGGAGTTTGGTCTCTTATCTCTTCTCTAGCTCTCCCTTTTGTAAATGAAAGAAGTGGATCTGTTTG
The DNA here is from genome assembly GCA_020662805.1 of Glaucomys volans. Taxonomy (NCBI): domain Eukaryota; kingdom Metazoa; phylum Chordata; class Mammalia; order Rodentia; family Sciuridae; genus Glaucomys; species Glaucomys volans. Next base: position 310,678 of record JAJEJO010000505.1, read on the forward strand.
TGTGCAAGTGGCCATTGAAGTCTGTGGATATGGAGAATTAATTTGTTTTTCCCAAAGCAGCGGGAATAGTAGCCACTTCTCCCCTGGCCACCCAGCTCTGGTTCCCCTGCTGTGTATTTGCCCCATTCTGGTCAGCTTTAGGTTGTCACTAGAGTGAAGATTTTTGCACAGGTCTGTTTCTAGAATCCTAGTTTTTAAATCAGAGCTTTTTAAAAAAATTTTTGTTTACCTTATCTAATACTTTAATGTTGATTTTGCTACTAAAAGTAGGTTTACCTTTTTAATTAAACAATCTTAAAGTTATTGACTGTCCAAGTAACAAAAATGGGAAACATGAGCCCAAGCAGACTGACAGAAAGCCCTGGGCCCTGGTGTCCCCAGATGCTCCTGCCTTTGCCAATCATTGTCGGTATGAACTCAGGCTAGTCGTTTAAAGTCCCGGGGCTCCATTTCCTCATCTGAAAAATGAGGATATTCCATGAGGACACCGGTGAAGCCCCTTCCAGTTGAGGATTCTCTACGAATCTCCAAGAGAGACAATTGCTTGCTCTCTCTCATCCACCAGGACACTCCAAATGAGTGCCGCCATGACAATCCAGACCACTTGGAAACTAAGTAAGGTAACAATACTAATTTCTCTGGAAAAGGAAGCTGGGTTTAGGTTAATCTAGTACAGGCGCTTTGAAAACTCCCTGACATGCAAACTGGTCCATCCAAGCTCAAGAATCTCTCCCCCTTGAAAGTTTACGGAGGACCTCGTCAAAACTTGGCCATGGTCTCTTTGAAACCAAGGCACCATTTGTTGAATTCAGAACAAACAGAACTGGAATTGGGGGCAGGCCAGTGCTTTTAGCACCCCCGAGGGGATCCAAACGTGAAGCCACTGTTCCCCCAAAAAAGGACCTTCCCATACATTTGGAAGAACACAGAGATCAGTCATTGGGATCATGCACTGTCATGGTGGCATGCATCATGGGAGAGGCATCTGCTACCAAGCCAGGGAAAATCGAAGCCTGGTATGTTGTATATTGTAAGACTTTGGGCAGATAACTTAATATTCCCAAGCCTGAGCTTCCTTTTGTAGACAGTGGGAACTACCTTCCAGAATTTCTGATGTAGGCTAAATGAAATAATTCTTTCAAGTGCTATGTACCAATGCCTTGTGCACACCAGCTCCTTGGGCAGATGTAACTCTCAGTGTTTCAGCGAGTGGACTGGGGCTATCTGGGAGTAGTCTATGCAAATCCCTAGAAAATATCGGCGGGAAATCATTTTGCATTGGCCAAGGGAGACGGATTCAAATTGCCTCAGAGGCCTCCTCTTTATGAATCTAGGAAGGATAACTGCTCCTCAGGGGTAGTTAAAGAAGAAGGAAGAGAAGGGGGAAGCTTCTCTTTGTCAGGGGCCTGTACTGACTCATTCCTTCTGGCCAGAGGGAAAGGCCTGAGAAGAACTTTAGGAATGAAGAGAATTAACCCGTGAAGTGACTTGGCAGTTATCAATATGGTGATAACAACAAGGAGGTGGGGAGAGACATGTGCCCTACAAAGTTAAAAAAACAAAAAAAACAGTTTTTTTATCCATTCATCTGTTGAAGGGCATCTAGGTTGGTTCCACAATCTAGCTATTGTGAATCGAATTGCTATAAACATTAACGTGGCTGCGTCACTGTAGTATGCTGATTTTAAGTCCTCTGGGTGTGACTCTACTTTGTGTACAACCAGAGAAATGAAAGCTGTACCCCATTTGTGTACAATGAATCAACATTAAAAAAAAATGCAAAATGCAAAAGAAGTCCTGTGTATACTCAATGAAGCAGACCAGCTGGAGGACATAGGGAGCCCTGCTCCCTTCAAAGGCTTTATTTGGCTTCCTGGTGTGGAAGGAGAGAGAGGTTAATTGTTCTCAAGTAAAAGGAAGTAGAAAAAGAAAAATTGAACTGGAGAGTGTCCCATGACTGTCACTATCACCTGATGCTTAAGCACAACCTCCCAACCCCCAAAGAAGAAAGTTCGTGTTCCCAAGGGTCGTTTTGTTCAGGGTCCACCTTCACAAACAGCATATTCCATGCCACGTCAAGCAATGCCCAGAGGAAAGGAGAGTCAGGAAGGAGGGTTCATGGCAACGTGTGGAGTCCCCAGACTTCAAGCTGGTGTCCCACAGGGAGGCTCGGCCTCTGGGCTCTTAGGGACTTCGGGTTTTGGGGATCCCAAAAGGTGGAAAAGTCAGAACAAGTGTTCCCTACATGGGGGTGATGTCTCTGTGTGACTGCCTATTATTAAAGATAATGAATCGAAGGATCATATCATTAAGTGGAAAAGAGGTCATTATTTGTTACACCATCTCACTTTAAAGGGACTGCTTGGAACAAAGAGCAATGACTAAAGTAATTAGGCTGGGGACTCAACTGCAGCAGACATATTATTGGTGACCCTATACAAGGTAGAAGGTTGTCATACGTGGGACCAGTTCCCAGCAGGGGGTAGACGCACGGATGATTCTGTCATCAAGAGCACTAGACCAGCAGTGGTAAGCCCTGGTCTGCAACCTGGCTAGGTTCAAAGCTTGCAGTGGAACTCAGAAGAGCCACTTATTTTTTTAGACCCTTTGTTATCTGAGCAATGATGAGGCTGGACTAAGGGATTCCTCAGATTCCAGAGATAGTGGCAGCAAGAGCCTGGACCCGGGCTGAGTCCTGGCCCTGCTCCTTACTAGTTATCCCTATGGGCAATCTTCTGTAAAGGGTGATAGTAGAGCTTGGGGTGCAGAGCTTACCAGGGAGGCCCCTGGTTCCATTCCCAGCACCACCCAAGGAGGAGGGAAAAGAGAAGAAAAAAGAAAAAGAAAACCATTTGCCTCATAAAACTTGGGGAAAATTAAATACATTAGCGCCTGAACATTGTGTGTGGCTACCAAGGTGGTGAAAAAGGGAGAGGGTCCCTGTCCTCAGTGGGTTTTTAATCTATAAGCAGAACTGGCAGAAATAAATATCAATTGAAAGAACAAAGTGGTTTGTGTGTGTGTGACTTGTGTCAATACATCTCTTGGTAAGAACTTAGAATTAATAATAGGTGCAATGTCTTAAAATTCGCTCTTAAGGGTCAGATGGAAGCATCAACATCAGCCCCTGACATGGAATAAATGGGTCGAATGTCTATAGAGACTCATGCATCAGAGCTAAGTGTTTAAGAAAGGCCCAGATTACAGAAGGGGTCGGCCAAGGGCACCTGAAAAGACAAGAAGAAAGAGGGGGAAAAAAAGAAAAAGAATTCCAAGCAAAATAAATGGAATTTCAGCCATAAAATGGCAGAGGGAGAAAAAATGAATGGGAAGTGTCTGCCTGGCTGGTTCTGGGAACGCATGTCAATAGGTGGGAAGATGGGCTTCCGGTTCCAGGGAACATCCCCAGGTCTCTGCCTCCCAAGGAGGGAGCCCGATGGACCTGCAGTGTCTGCCCATGAGTAGACAGCAGGGCCGTGCTCCACAAGGAGGGCACCCCCTTGGCCAGAGCACAGCTGGAGAGGAATATTCTCTGGGTAAATAAGGAGGAAAGGGAAGGGCCCAGAGAAGCAGCAGGCAAGAAACAAATGGGTGGAGAGAAAGATGAGGTCAATAACACGGCTCCTGGGGCTGAGGACCTCACCCACAGGACAGATTAAGCCTCCTGAGGCCAGCTCTTATTCCACCACCTCCCCTCGGGGTCTCTGTGAGCCACAGGACAGGCATTTCCCCTGAGGAAGCATTCCCTGAACTCAGGAGGTTGGGAAATCCAGCTCTGCCAAAAGAAAAATGAATCAGTTTATGCTCAAAATTTAAGAGTTAATTGGGAAAAAAAGAAACTGAACAGCAATATGTTAAAATTTTTTATCATAATATCAGGTTAGTAGAATTATAGGCAATTTTCTTCTTTTTTTTTTCCTCTGTATTTCATCTGTGCTTTTTGTTGTTATTTTGAGATGGGGTCTCACTCTGTTGCCCATGGTGGCCTTAAACTCCTGGGCTCAAGGGATCCTCTGGCCCCAGCCTTCTGAATAGCTGGGACTACAGGCAGGTGCCCCCAACTGGATCTTATATTTCTTTTTAAGTTACTAAATTAAACCTATAGTACAATTTAAAAAAAAAAAAACTTATTTAAAAACAAAATAAAAATCCATGGCTACCAATACCAAATGCATTGTTTGTAAGATTCAAAATCAACTGGGCACCAGGTGCAATGATGCAGTCCTCTAATCCCAGCTACTCAGGAGACTGAGGCAGGTGAATCACCAAATTCAAGGGCCAGCTTGGGCAAGTTCAAGGTTAACATCTGCAACTTAGTGAGACCCTGTGTCAAAATAAAAATGAACAATCTATCTTTCCTATGTACACATATGAATAGACCTATGTACATATATGAATAGATAGTGAATCTTGCTTTTTTGTATATCCACAAGACCCCAATTTAAAAACACTGTAAGTAAATAGAAAAAAGTTACGTAGAGGGAAGGGAATAGAGGGAGACAGAAAGAGAGGGAAAGGGGAAGTTCTGGGGGCTGAATCAGAGCCAATTATATTCCATGCTTTCAAAATGATGTCAAAATGAGTTCTAATGTTATATATAACTAAAAAGAACTGATTTTTTAAAAGAAGGAAAATTTTTCTAAAATTTTTTTAGTTGTAGATGGACACAATACCTTTATTTTTTTTTATTTTTATTTTTATTTTTTTTGGTACTGGGGATTGAACCCAGGGGCACTTGACCACTGAGCCACATCCCCAGCCCTATTTTGTATTTATTTAGAGACAAGGTCTCACTGAGTTGTTTAGGGACTCTCTAAGTTGCTGAGGCTGGCTTTGAACTCTTGATCCTCCTGCCTCAGCCTCCCAAGTGCTGGGATTACAGGCGTGCGCCACCACGCCGGCTATTATTATTATTTTTTAATGTGGTGCTGAGCATTGAACCCAGCACTTGATGTGTGAGGTGAGCTACAACCACAGCCCAAGAGGGTGATAGAGCACCCCTGAGCTCAACCCCCAGTACTGCAAAAAAAAAAAAAAATGGCATCAAGGCTGTCAATAGAAGGGCTCCTCTTGGACCGGGACTATTCCATCAACTGGGAGAAAAGCAAGCACTGGACACATCTCCACGGTATCTTGTCCTAGGTTTCAGCTCATGCCCTACTCCTGTGACTTCTGGAGAGCCCTCTAAAGTTTCCAGCATTCAAAAACAATTCTAGAGCTTTCTTGGACCTCAGGAATTTGCTGACTCTAAAACTTATCTTCTCCTGTCCTTTTTCTGGTGGTAAGGGGAGAGGGTAGATATTTGTTCCATGACTTCAAGCAGAACTGTAAAATCCTTGGGGCCAGAAACTGAGTCTCCTTCCCTTTCTAGCCCCTCCGTGTTTCTTAGGCCCCTGTTGAATGTGAATGTCGTGTATCCTCCATGTGGTCTTTCCCTGTCCATCCCAATCATCTGCCTGGCCCCAGCATTCCCCTCATGTCCATGGCCCCTGCCAGGATTCAGCATCATTTCTTGTTGTTCTGGAGACAGGAGGAGCTGCTTTGTGCTGATGGCTGTCTAACCAGGTGCCCTCGTGTGTCACTCTTCCCCAGGGCCCTGGTGTTTTGAGGCACAACCCCTGTGAATGTTGAGAGCTGACTCCAAACCCATAGTCTCCCCAGGGCTGGCTGCAGGATGGTGTGGTTCACATCATAATAATATTTACCCTTAAACTGCCGCTTCTATGAGCCTCTTCAAAGCTTTTCGGAATCATTAACTAATTAAGGCACAGCCCTGCCCTGGTGACTACAGTTATAATTCGCACTTGACAGATGGGGAAACTGAGGCAGGTCTTGAGCATGCTGCCACACGCCAGAGACACCTTCTTGGCCAGAATTAGAAATCACAGGTGCATAATTCTTTATTTGAGCCGCTATATTGTGCACACTTCTTATTCTACATAAATGTTTCCTGTGAGTGGGTGGCTGGGTCTCTGGCTGAACTGTTTTTGAGAGATGAGTTGAATTCTCTCATCTGGTACTTTTGAAACTCTCCAGACTTGAGTTCAACTTCAGGCAGGAGCAACAAACAAACAAAAAGGATGAAAAAATGGACTTACTACGGATTTTGGTTAGTTTGGGTTTTTTTGTTTTGTTTTTGCACTACGGATTGTACCCAGGGGCACTTTACCACTGAGGCACATCCCTAGCCCTTTTAATTTTTTTATTTTGAGACAGAGTCTCACTAAGTTGCTTAGGGCCTCACTAAGTTGCTGAGTCTGACCTTCAACTTGCGATCCTCCTGCCTCAGCCTCCTGAGTCACTGGGATTGCAGGCATGCGCAGGAATTTGTTTTCTTAAGAACACTTATCCCCTATACAGAGGTTTTGAGCATAGGTAAAATGCACGTGGGATTTTAGAGCCTATTAAATATTATTGCTCACTTCTGGCCCTCTCACCAGCTTCTTCGCTGAATGAAATTTAACAAAGAGAAAAAGAAAGGAGATAAAATAAAAGGTGAAGCTGCGGGAATGCTCTGGCTAGCCACAGTCCAGAGACATAACATAGCATATGATTAGGGGGATTAATACTTCCGGTCTTAGGAGAACAGGTGTTGAGGAGGAAATCTTGATTGATTTGTTTGGCAGAAAGCTGTGCAAACTCGGAAAGAAAACTCAAGATTCCTAATACTAAACACGGATTTCAATTTTTAGCACAGAATACAACCACACATGTCATCCAACACAGTATGTTTGGGATTTGGGTTGGGTTTTTGTTTGTTTTGTTTTGAATACTAGGATTGGAGACCAATAGTGAGAGTCTTGGAGACAAGTGACCTCTCCCTAACCCTCTGTTCTGTGACAGTACACTCACCAGGTTGCGAGCACAGGGAAGATGGCTGTGGTGTGAGCTCCTGAGGAACACCTTCTGGAAGGTTCTCCCTTGCTCAAGGTCTGGACAGGTGGTAGAGTTGGGATTGCTGGGCAGGTGTGGTGAGGACATTCCACACTTGGTTGTTTGTTTGTTGTTTGTTGTGGTACCCAGGGGCACTTTACCCCTGAGCTACCTCCCCAGCCCTTTGTATTTTTTGAGATAAGGTCACCCTCCATTTCCCTTGCTGGCCTTGAACTTGAGATCCTCCTGCCTCAGCCTGCCAAGTCACTGGGATTACAGGCGTGCACCACCACGCCCAGCGACATTCCACACTTAGCATGCATGAAGACACAGAGATAAGGAAGAGGAAGGGGGTCAGAAGGCTGGCCCAGGAGTAAGGGACATTATACCTATTGACTTTTTTCTTTTTTATTTTGGAACCAGGGATTGAACTCAGGGACACTCGGCCACTGAGCCACATCCCCAGCCCTATTTTGTATTTTATTTAGAGACAGGGTCTCACTGAGTTGCTTAGCGCCTCGCTAAGTTGCTGAGGCTGGCTTTGAACTCGCGATCCTCCTGCCTCAGCCTCCCAAGTCGCTTGGATTGCAGGCGTGGGCACCACGCCCGGCTGCCTATTGACTTTTAAATGAGTTTTCTGTCATTTGGAATCATGATACTCCCCATAAAAGGTTTCTTGCAGGGAGGGTGAATCTGAAATAATAGCAGGCAACCCTAATCTAAACCCCATAAGATACGTATTTCTTGTGCTTTAAAAAAAAAGAGAAAATACAATTTGTGTGTGAAGAAAATTTTGGGGCTGTGGGTGTGGCTCAGTGGTTGAGCCTCGCATGAGTAAGGCCCTGGGCTAGATCATCAGCACCGCGAAACAAGAAAAGAAAAAAATATTTAATGAACACCAAGCAATTAATGTTTACAACTTATAAACATTTCCACTTCTAACTCCCTGGGAAGCTAAGTCATTCATCCCAGGCAACTTAAAAGATGGCTGAAAACAGAGAACAGGATCTGGGACAAAATCAAGACCTTCCTGTTGGAGGGCCATCTAACTCTGATCCCAACACAAATACCAGTAGAAAATAAAACCATACACATTTAAGTCACAAAGTTCCTCCTCAGACATCCATGAGAAGTATTCGTGCAGACTAAGGGGTTGAATTTAGATTGTTTTGTTTTGTTTTTATTAAATTAACTATCAGAATTAAAGCAATTAAGTGCTATTAGCTTAACAGTTCTTGATTAATCTAATGGCCCAGGCTTGAAGCAGGTAGGTTCGAGCTGGATTTCAGATCCCACATATATTTGGGCCTTGAACTCTGTTTCACTTCTCTCGGAGGGTAAGACGAGCCAGGAGACAGATACTGGGAGGCTTGAAACGGGAGACGGAATCTCCTCCGACTGCAAGACCTTGGACTTAACTGTGCTTACAGTTCCTGAACTTGGCCTTTTTCATTGCACAGCTCTGAACAGAGATTAAAAAGAATGAGATAAGAGGCTTGAGAGAATAAGACAGAGGAGGAATATACAAGAAGCACATGTTCCCATGAGCCTCCTCTACGGAACAATGTGACCAGGAGACAGTACAAGGAGTCACTTGGGCATGGAAAAGCTAAAGTCTCATCTGTCATAGCTAGGTTACAGACAAAATGTTGGACTCCTGGTCAAACTTGAATTTCAGACAAGTAATGAAGAATCATTTAGTATAAGTATGTCCTAAATATTGCATAGGTCTGATTTATGCTAAAATAGTATCATCTTTTATCTGAAATGCAAATCTAACTGAGCAAATCTGGCAATCCTGATCCTCTCCAAAAAAAAAGTCCACAGTGTGTAAAAGTGAAAAATCAACAGACAGGGGCATAAGCACACGGTTCAGAGACATGAAAGTAATCATCACAAAAGTTAACCAAAGGGTTTAAGTCATTTCCTCTGGAAAATAGGAATTGAGGGTGGAGAAAATTCCAGGCAGAGGACTGCTCTTCTTCTTAAGCCTTAGTTTGAATTTTTCATCTATGTATTTATGTAATTCTGGCTCAAATTAAAATTTAGTTTAAAAAAAAAGAAGAAGAAACAGCCATCGATGATTTTATTTTAACCTCTCTTGCCTTCAGACAACATGTTGGTATGCAAAATTGCCAAATTTCAAGGGAATGTGAAGGAAAGAGCAAAAAATAAATAAAAAGAGAGACAGTGAATGTTACCTGTTCTTCACCCCCAGCCAGTATCTCCATGCCACTCAGCCTTTCCCTACCAACCTCCCGACTGGAGAACCTGTCATAGTAGGGCCAGGAGCTGGCAGACAAAGGACATGGGGGGCAGGTAGGTTTTGCTGCAGTGGGAGTGGAGATTAAGGCTGAGCTGCTAATTCTTAAATGCTCATTAAAAGCAAAGTGCTATACAAAGAACTGAACTTCCTGGTGGCTTTTGGTCCCCGCAAACCCTATGAAATGTTATCTTCTGGGGTGGGGGGGGTGTATTTTTTTATACTAGGGATAGAACCCAGGGGTGCACCCACTGAGCTACATCCCCAGTCCTTCTTTTTGCTTTTGAGTCAAGATCTTACTAAGTTGCCCAGGCTGGCCTTGAACTTGCGATCCTCCTACCTCAATCTCCTAAATACCTGGGATTATAGGCCTGCATGGCGTCCAGCTGTCGTATTGTTGTCTTCATTTCCAAAGGCGGCAACTGAAGCTAACTGAGGTCCAGTGACTTGCCCGACATCACCTACCTGGCAAGTGGTAGCTGTCTGACCCTAAAACACTCTGTGTTCAATTAAAATGTTTCCCTCTGCCTCAGGTGTGATCCTGAACCTGAGATTTTGTCAATAGCCCCTCTGGAAATCTGGGAGCCAAAATTCCTTGTGACGATCCAAACTAAGAGTCAAAGAGAATGTCCAGGCACTTGCCTGCATCATGTAATGCTTACATGGTAGGAGAGGAGGCAGATGGGTGGTGGCCTGCCATCCTGGTGCTTTGACTCTTGGGTTTCATGACAAGCCCACCCAGGAAGACAGCACACACCCCATAACACTTCCCCAAGCTCCACCGGAGACACAGTTTCCGTCCCAAATGGCTCTCATGGTGGATGTAGGAATCTACATGTCACTCAGAGAGTTGCCTTCCTCAAAGGCCTGGGACTTTCCTTGCTGGAGAGTGGAGGGGGCCAGGAGGGAAGTGGCCATCACCAGGCAGCAAGGGAGTGCTTGCCCAGGTTACAGTTCAAAGCCATGAGGAGCAAAGAGGGCAGGAGCTCATTGCTCTGTGTGTGGGTGTTTTTGAACTTAGGTTTCTAGATTAAACAAGCCTAGGGCAGCAGGAGGTGCAGAGACAACAGGGCATCTGAAAACTGCCACTCAGTTGAACAACTTTCATCTCGGCTTTGATTCCTTCTAAGCCACACCTGAGTGTGATGAACTGAGGAAGTTATCTCCACAGATCAGAGTTTTGGGGAATTGTCAGAGTTCTGCTTCCTTCCTCTGCGATGGTGCAGATCCAAGTTTGGAGAGAAAGGACATCATGACTGTGGGCGCCTGGGGTGACAGTGGCTGCCATTGCCAATCCTGATGATTATTATTTGCACAAAGTCCAAACTGCACATTCAGCAGGTTGTAAACTCCCAAAGCGAGGATGTGGGGAGTGCCCCTGGTCATTCTCAGGGGAGTCAGCTCCGGCTGCCCCTTGCCAGCATCAGATAATGGCTAGATGATAAGTTTCAGCTACCCGGGCTGGAAACTCCTCTAGTATTTGATCCCAGGTAGGCATCTGATTCCCTCCTAATGTGAGTTCTCTTTGATGTCTGAGATTCTCCTGGGGATAAGAAGGAGTCTTCAGAGGTGACTACCTGCTCCTGGCCAGCTAGGTACCTTGCCTGGCTCTGTTTTGACTCTTGCAGTCCTTAGCAGTCGCCCTGCTCCTGGAGACCCCATGTTCAGCAGCCTCTTTCCCAGAGTCTGCAAGGAAGTTGACAACACCATTTTCTAAAACAAATATCAAGATAAAGACTTTCTCTTTGTATATGCTAAGGACATAAATCTTTGGTCACCAAATAGGGGTTCATTTTTTAAAGAAACCAATGGTGAATTGTTAAGACTAACTTAAAGAAGTTTCTGTGGATTCTTCCTCTTGAAGAACGGGAATTTCTGTTCCTTTAGTGACTCTTGCTAACTAGTTCAGCATTGTGTTGCCTAGAGAGTAAACTCAATACCCTGTTTAATATTCAATCACAAATATTTATGAGTTGGGCCAGACTAGAGGCCTCCATTTCCATCTCCAGCAGGTAACTAGAAGTTGGCCAGCCCTCATGAGGGGGAGAGGTAATGGTTGGTGGCACCAAAACCTGGCCGGGGAACTAAGCTTGTCACCTCACTTGTTGAGTCACTAAAAATCCCCAAACTTTCAGCCTGAGTTGGGACCTTTAAGAAGAAAATAGACTTTAGTAGGTAACCCTTTTCCTCTTCTTTGACTGACTAGCAATACAGTTGTATGCAGTTATAATTGTGGGATGGAAAGGGACTTGTTCCAAGTTCACAACTTAAGGACAAAGAAAAAGAATTCTACAGAATGCAAATACACTCACACTTAAGAACAATCGATAGCTTACATATGAAAACAAGATCAGATGACGGTCTGATAAGCTAAGGTGGGGTAAATTGCATAGACAGGACATCAAACACCAGCCAGAAGTCACCCTGCTCCTCTGGAATGTCATAACCAAAACCACAGTAGGTAGAACTGGGGGACTGTCATCAATTCAGGGTCCTGGTTTTTCCCAGGTAGGTGGCTGGTTCCCTTTGGAGAGGCCTAGAAGGTTAAGCAGGGCAAGCTGGATGGATCCTCTGGTTTCTTCCCACCCCCCACCCCCCAATTAAGAATGCAGGTGGGGTGGGAGAGAGAACAAGCTAGACCACAGGGCAAATTCCAACAGGCATAAATCCAACACAGGGAAGGACAGGATTCTTCTGCCTCTAGATCTTTTTTCCAGAATGGCATTCTTTCCTATTCTGAACTGTCCAAAGAAGGGACAACCGCAAGGGCTTAGAAAATAGACATCAGCTTCTCCAGGGAAATAACCACCACCCTAAGATCTATTCTCGGGTTCTCGAAACCTTAGCAAGCATCTCCCTGTTCCCAGCGCTCCCTCCCGCTTCGCTGGGCATGCAGCAGCTCGAGATAGCAGCTCCCTCCCTCTTCCCCAGGGAGGAGGAGACAGCCCCAGCAGGTGTCTCTGGCTTTTCTCCTGGGGCAAGAGGCAGATGCAGGTGCCTCCTGCCACTCCCTCTTTCCTGCTAGTGGGAGTGGGTGGCTTGGGAGGTGCCCAGCCACTCCCTCTGGCCCCCCAGGGCTGGTGGCTTAGGGAGGGCCCTCTGCTACCAGCTCCTTTCTCAGAGCAGAGGCTGGAGTCCTTAATCCAAACCAGACCCTCCCTCACTGCTTTCCCACCAACCCATTCTGCTCGGGAGGCTCATCCTCACTTACCTCCAAGTGGTTCGAGATTCTCCCTGGATCCTGCACTCCACCAGTTTGTCACTCGCTCTGGCTGACCTGCACCCAGCCTCGTCTCCAGAAGCCACCCGTCCTAGGAGCTCAGTTTGGGCAGTTAGAGTCACACCCCACCCTAGTGCTCTAGCTTGTAAAATCGGAGTCTTGTCCCACCTGTGCCAGAGCAGGACTGAGAAAACAAAACTCTTGCTTCCACATCTGGTCTCCATGGAAGGATGAAGAGAGGGAACTCCTCAAGGAGACCCAGGTTGAGGGTGGAGGAGGCAAACAGATCTTTCCTCAGTGCTTGCCACCAAAAAAAAAAAAAAAAAAAAAAAAACCTTGCAGTCCAGAACCTTCTACATGTGTATCTGAATTTTCTACAGGCACCTGTGTCTGAGGGTGGGGGCAGGAGAATGGGTAAGTGACACTCAGGAAAGGGCTACCATGCATTGCCGACTCTTGCCTCACTTCTGATGCATTCAAGGCTACCTAGAGGAACCCAGGTAAACAGAGGTAGACTCCATCCTTCCAACCCCAACCCCTCCACCAAGAGTCATTGCTGTGGGACACAGTGTGTGCCCCTACCAGGAAGCATCTTAAAAAAAGAAGAAAGAAAGAAAGAAAGAAAGAAAGAAAGAAAGAAAGAAAGAAAGAAAGAAAGAAAGCCATTAGAGGAAGTAGTGTTCAAAGGAAAGAGGGCACCCCAAACATCCAGACCTCCCATATCGAACTCAGTGGGAATCCTGGAGATGAAAGGAGCAGGAGGGAGAAAATGCCAAGGAAGGCCTGCCTGGAGGTCAGCCGTGAAGTGGTTAAGAAGGGGACAGGAAGGTGAGAAGAGGTTGGTAGTGATGACAAAAATGGTCCAACCTGGAAAATCTATCCCTAGAAAGGACTCGGAAGCTTAAAAGTTATGATTTTTTTTTTTTTTTCAGTACTGGAGATTGAACCCAGGGGCACTCTACCACTGAGCTACATCCCCAGCCATATTTATTATTTGTTTGTTTGTTTGTTTGCTTATTTGCTTATTTATTTATTTATTTATTTATTTATTTATTTTTGAGACAGAGTCTGGCCTCAAATTTGCAATCCTCCTACCTCGGTCTCCAAAGTTGCTGGGATGACAAGTGTGTGCCACTGTACCCAGCAGATGGGTGACATTTTTAGTCCTCAATGCTGGGAACAAAGCTAAACCAGGCCTGTGTGACTGACCAGACATACAAATGGGAGAAAAGGAAAAGGAAGGACACAAGAGCTGAAATGGGAGCCACACACAAGACAAGACTGGGATTGGAGCAAAAAATGGGACATAGAAGAAAAATGGACAATCTGAACAGCCTGGTCTATGTCCCTTCCATTCTGATGTGAACAAGCTCAAACCTCAGTCAGCTATGCTGAGCTTGAACTGAAAAGCCCCAGCTCCTCTCTGCTGAAAATTCAGTCACTAGACACTTGGGTCAAGGAGATGTTTTCCAAAAACCAGTCAACTGGGAATTGGGAATTAATCTTGAAAGCACTCATTATTAAACACTGCTGCATCTCTTCCTCCAAGATCTACCAGCAACATACTTGGAATTGCTCCATTACGAAAGTGAAGTCTTGCTGGGCACAATGGTGCACACCTGTAATCCCAGGATCTCCAGAGGCTGAGGTAGGAGGATCACAAGTTCAAGGCCAGCCTCAGCAATTTAGCAAGGCCCTAAGCAACTTAGCAAGACCTTGTCTCAAAATAAAATTTATTTATTTATTTATTTATTTATTTATTTATTTATTTTTGAACCAGGGATTGAATTCAGGGACACTCGGCCACTGAGCCACATCCCCAGCCCTATTTTGTATTTTATTTAGAGACAGGGTCTCACTGAGTTGCTTAGGGCCTCACTAAGTTGCTGAGGCTGGCTTTGAACTTGCAATCCTCCTGCCTCAACCTCCCAAGTCTCTGGGATTACAGGCGTGCGCCACCGCACCCGGCTCAAAATAAAATTTAAAAAGGGCTGGAGATGTGGCTCAGTGTTTAAGAGCCCCTGGGTTTCAATCCCTGGTACTAAAATACAAATAATACAACAACAAAAACCCTGAAGTCTCCTTTCCTTCCTTTTCATTCAATGCATCTTTCTCAGCCCACGGCAGTTGATCATCATCTTCTGCACATAAATGCTCCAAGAGTCAGGTTGACAACTGACAAACCTACCCTTTTACAGGTAGGGAAAGTGAGGTACCAAAAAGAGAAGCACTGCATTTTGGGGGGATGGTGGGAGTCATAGCAAAGAAGATTTCTCATCTTCAGCAGCCTGGGTGTCCCAGAGTCTTCAGAGTCCAGTGTCTGGGGAGCTACAGCTTCCATTCCCTGTACCTCCTGTAAGGAGAATGCGGAGCTCTGTGACATTCTATCCTCATCTTGGAACAACACAGACTGAATTTTGAATATCCTTCCCAAAAGTATGTAAGCATCAAACATCTTGTTTCTTACCTCTATAACGTCCCATGAAATTCCTTAAAAGCAGAACTACCACCAGACAAGGCAAAATTCCAAAATCTCTTGTGAAACTCCGAATAAATCCCTAGCTTTTTATCTACACAGTTGAATGCTATCAAAGTGCATTAGATCTAGAAAGTCCTTCAGAGGCTGTTCATGCGATACCTCTGATCAGACGGATGAACCAAGGATATCCACGGGCCGAAGGACACTCACTGGGAATCGATGAGACCAGCACAGAATCCCAGGCTCCTGACTTCCGGTTCATCATAAGAAATTAGCATTCAATACAAAGCACCTTGATTTTGGCTTATAAAGAATAAGACAGTAAGTCCAGTGCTTATCAGTCTAACCTCACAACCGCAGGATGAGTTATTTAATACTATCAGCAACATCACCTTTGGGGGTACAAAGTTGGTGGTCCCAAAGTCTCAAGAGAAAATATGACACCAGGGCTGGGCACAGTGGCACACACGTGTGATCCTAACAACTTGGGAGGCTGAGGCAGGAGGATCACAAGTTCAAGACCAGCCTCAGCAACTTAGCAAGACCCTAAGCAACTTAGTGAAACCCTGTCTGTAAATAAAAAATAAAAGGTGTTGGGGAAGCACCCCAGGATTCAATTCCCTGTACCAAAAAAAGAATAAAGAAAAAGAAAACAAAATGCGACACTGGGGTTCATAATAATACAGACCATGCAGGTATGTTTTGCTTCCAGAGAAGAATTCTGTATTATTGAATTTATATTGAATTTTTGTCATGCTAACATTTGAATGCAGGAGGAGTTGGCAATATAAAGTAATCCTATGGTGAATCCTTTTTATTAGCAAAGCATCTTTTGGCAAAGCAAATAATTCCTCCTGATGTTCATACATCAGTTTTACTTAAATGGAAGTGTGTATCTGTTCTGAAAATTAATCCTTATATTATTCTGAGCACACCTCAGTTCTATAAAGGGCATTTAGAAGCCACTTGGGAAAAAAGATTTGAGTAGGAGCAGATTCAGGAGATGGATCAGGTAGACCCACACCTTTCTTCATTTCTCCTTTCTTCTTCTAGGTATCTCTTTACCAGAGCAAAGCTCCAACTATAATGCTCCAAATTAAGACTTTGGGAAAATTTTATGGGAGAAAAAAATTATTATTAACAGGATAGAAAAGGAAACATGTCTTATGGTGAAGAACAGACGGTATCAAAAGGCAAATATTCTTGAACTCTCGGCAGCATAATTCCAAAGGGAAGATATAAGAGGGTGGATCCAAGAGAAACACATAGAAGACGAAAAGGAAGTCATGCATTGATCAAGAGAGTCATAGGAATCGAATAAATATTTTTAGATGGATAATCAAGTCGGTTGGCTAGTCGGCTGGCTGGTTTGGTTGATTGTTTTGTTTGTTGTTTGTTTTAAATGCAAACTATAAAGAAAAATTAAAGGGCCCAGAATCGCTCCAAGGGTTCAGACAGACAGGGCACTTCCATGGAATGGGATGGCCAGTTCCTCACTGTTCCCCAAGATCTGCAGTGAGGAATTCAGTGAGCAGAAAGGAAGGCGAATGTTACGCTAAGAGTTTTTCCTCCTGTCCTCTGATGATTACAGCGAGACACGTCCATTGTAGAAAATCCGAAAAGGAAAGTCTAATCCTGTAACCCCGACGCACAGGTAACCACTGTCAATTTGGGGATAAATTCCAGAACTCTTTAAAGACAGAAAATGTTCCTTGCTTTCTTGAAATGGCATTAACAAGGGCCTATTGAGGGACAGGACTTTTGATTTTCCTATCAAGGAACCCAGGGTGCCAAGTTCTAGTTCCTGCCATGGGAGACTTTGCATTCCATCTGACAAGGTGACTAAAGCTTAGGGCCCTGGAAAACAGCCACTCCACCCTCCCAGGGCCCCTTCTCCCAGAGCAACTGGGCCTAACCCTAGGCAGTGCCTCCTGGCCCAGTCTCCAGCTTGCCCTTCTGCAACGTGAGACACCCGTCCAGGTGAGGGTGGAGCACTCCAAACACTGACAAATGGGAAAGCATCACCCTGGGGCACTCACGGCTCCTAAATCGAGTTCTCAGTTCAGGGAAAAAAATAAACCAAGAGAGGAATTTTCCACTGCCCCATTAATCATGAGAGCAGCAGGCTTGGAGCAGGAACTCAGGCAGGCATTCCAGGTCTTGGGACCCACCCAGCCCACCAGTCGTCACCACTTCCCTAGTGGAATGGCCATCCATTGTCTTGCCCCTGATGGATGTTCATTTGTGTGAACAGTTTTGAAAACTTTTTTTGCAGACGACATAAGCTGCATGGCAGGCTGGGTGGCCTTCTCTCTGCACGGTTCCAGGATGAGAGACAACCTAAAGAATGAGAGAAGAAAGCTCGGAACCAGGCCTCTTCCCCATCTAGGGTGCACAGTGGCTGACAGATGTTCCCCTGAGATGAGTCTCTGAAGATACATTTCCCTGCCCTGTGCTTCTCTCAGGACATAGTTCAGAAGAGTGGGTAGGAGGTTACTTCACTACTCACTATCTATGTGAACTTAGGCCAGAAATTTAACCTCTTCCTGCCTCTCTATCCTTATCTATAGATAATAACAATATTTCTCTCATAAAGTTGTTATGAAGATTCAATGAGATAGTACTTGCACAAAACCTGGAAGATAAACACTTAGTGAATGTTAATTGTTAATGTCCAGCAACTCATTCATTCAGCAATTATTTATTGATAACCAGCATATCTCTGAGAACATGGGGGTTTCTGCTTTCCAGGATGTTATAGTCCAGTGGGGGTGACAGATGCTAAAAACAATGGTGACATCACATGATAACTTCTGTGAGGCATGTTATGATCACCTTCTTGCAGACTATCTCCCAATGTATCTTCCCAATAATGCTACAAGGTAGATATTAGTGCACCCACTTTACAGTTGATGAGTCTGAAGTCTAGAGGTCAATCCGTGGACTTGAACCCAGCTTTTTGAAGTCCAACCACAGTGGACTTTTAATCCATATTTACCACTCCTGCCTTTTCCTTTTTCTTTCTAATAGGGTCCACTGAACTTCTGGTGGGCTTCCTAAAGGTGACTCAGAACACCTGATGCTGACCACAGCTTTCAAACTGAACACAAGTGCACTTACCATGTATGTCGGGGTCAACTCTGGTGATGCAAAATCGCCTGCAGATGTCCATCAGTCATGGGTCACGTTGTTGCTGTTGCTGCTGTCATTATAGCTTTGCAATCCCAAATGTCACTCCGGGACATATGGCCCTGGGACTGTAAGCTGCCACAAGGCTGTTGCTGCTGGGGGCTGCCCCTCACGGGCTGACACTGATGATTAAACATTGCCTGTTAAAGGAGCCATAAAGAAGCCCGACATCCTGCACGGATGAGCAGAGTGGAGCAGAGACAATGGCCAGGTTCTCCTGTCTCTCAGGGGAGTTGCTCTCTCATCTTTCAGAGAGAAAAAAAAAAAAATTCATGCAATGAGAATCTAGCAGAATAAACTAAAGCGATCCTGGAGGTAGTGGGGGGTTCAGAAAGGTAGCTAGCCGCAGATGCCTACCCCTCCTTTAGCTGCCCACATTCCTGCCTCAAGCTAAGAAGTGGGAAAAATTTCATTTCTTCTACCTTCTTTTTTTTTAATTGGAATTTGATTTTATTTATTCATTTTCTTCCTCTGAATTCTTTTTTTTTTTTTTTTTTTTTTTTTTTT
>JAJEJO010000505.1:329308-341642 GCA_020662805.1 Glaucomys volans
TTTTTTTTTTTTTTTTTTTTTTTTGGTACTGGGGATTGAACCCAGGGGCACTCAGCCACTGAGCCACATCCCCAGCCCTATTTTGTATTTTATTTAGAGACAGGGTCTCATTGAGTTGCTTAGGGCCTCGCTAAGTTGCTGAAGCTGGCTTTGAAATCGAGATCCTCCTGCCTCAGCCTCCCAAGTGCTGGGATTACAGGCGTGTGCCACCGCACCCGGCCTGAATTCTTATCACATTGCTAGTTTGCATTATTTACTGCCCTTGAAGATGGGAATCCCTCAGTCCCAGGCCAGCTGGCTCAGCATTCCAATCTCAGTCTAATTTCTCCATTCTGCTCCCCAGATTTCTGAGTGTTACTGTAGACAGTCCCAAACTTCACCCAGGCCTGTCCTACTGCTTGTCAAACCTTTAGTCTTCTCATACAAATTCTCTACTCCATTGCGTATGGGAGTTACAAGCAGTTCCCAAGGGAATTCCTTGGAATCTCCAATCTGCCTGCCCTGGTATCCTTCCTGTGGACAGCCTGGCTTCCTTACCTTATTGAGAACATGGTTTCTGCTATGACCTCCCTTGACTTCCCTGTCCATCACGACCTAAAACAACCAGAGGCACCACATCTGCAGGGTGACACTATCTTCTCTACCCTGTCTTCCAAGTTTTGAATCTTTTTCCATCTCCTCTTTTTCTCTACTCAAGAAAAGTCTGACTCTACGTCCATTCCCAAGGCTTTTATTCCTGAGTCCTCTCTCTCCCACATCCTGTAGGGTTTCCCCACCTCTGGCCCCACTTGTCTTGTACCTCTTAATCTTGTCTTCTTCTAATTACTCCTTCTCTTCTGCTTAATAACTTGACTGGTCTCTTTCAGCCTAAAAATTCTTAACTGCAACCCTCTCACCCATCCCCAATTCAGTAACCCGCTGTTCCTCCCACAAAGATCTTCAAGGACAGGTCTGAATGTCTTCAGCTTCAGTCTCTCTTCCAACCCATGTTCCCTCCTCCCCCATCCTCCTCCTCCTCCTCCTCCTCCTCCTCCACCTCCTCCACCTCCTCCTCTTCTCCTTGTAGTGCTGGGGATTGAACCCAGGGCCTCAAGTAGGATGTGCGGGTGCTCTAGAGAAGGTCGCTTTCCTGGCTGCTTGTGGCATGAAACCAAGAAAGCAGATAGGCAGCTTGTCAGGAAGATGGGTGAAAGAAAAAGAAGAAGATAAACATACAGAGGTCTAGAAAGAACCCCCTTGTTGTCATGCTAAAGCTCAGAGATCACCTTCAGCACCTCACTTCCTCGATTTCCTTCTTGAAGCATCTCTCTTGTGACTTCCAGAAGGTACTCTTCCTAGTTTCCACCCTCCCCAGCAGCCTTCTCTACCTGCTCCTTCTGTCTTCCCCTCTGAGATGGCGGTGAACTTGAAGGTTTTGTCCCCATTCACAAATCAATATTCTGGACCTCATGCCCTCTCTGTGGTATCCTAGCTTCGCCATATTGGCAAGGGGGATTGTATACAGATCGCCCCACATGATTATCTCTCCCCAGCTCCAGTCTTCACCGGTGAACCACCTGGGCAAGATCCACCACCACCAAGTCAATGTATTTGAAGATGGTTTTACTGTGTTTTCCTAAATTACAGCCTCCTGGGACTTGACATGCACTCCTAAGCAGCTCCAGGGATGTTAGGAAAGAAGAAGGAAGGCAGATGCTGGAGGCATTTCCACTGTCACCCAACCCAGGCCCTACCTGGGCTCCTACAGTGGCTCCTGGTTGGTTTCTCTTCTTCCATTTTGCTGCCCCCTAACCCTTCCTGTGTTCGTTGTCAAATGTACAGGTGTCAATCCTCTGGTGGAATAGCACCTTCTCTTCATGTCACTCTGCCCAACTCCATCCTACCAAAATCCAAGTCAAATGACACTCACCCAGACCTTCCTTGGCCTCGTTCCTTATGCACTGTCTCTGAGTTGGCACCTCCCTGGTCACACTGAACAGTACTGTTATTTATTACATGATTCACTTTTCCTGGTAGAGTCTCAGCTTTTCAAAGGAAAGAGCCAAGCCTTTCACTTCCGGGCTTGCCTCCTGGCATTGTCTTTCACCATGCTGTCTCTGGGTAGGCATTGTCGATCTACAGCTGGAAAGTGTTTCTATCATTAACTACATCTACAGAGTCCGTGACACCAATATCTTGGTCACAGACACCTGACATCTTTGTTTTGAGGAAATTTACACAGCAGTGGCCCCATTTTCAAGGTGCTAGGTGCTGTGTTCATGCTGGGCCTTTTTAATAATAGTCACTACCTGTTGAATGTCTACTCTACGCCATACATGACCCTAAAGGTCACCTTATTGAATCTTCATAGAAACTGCCATTTAACAGATGAGAACATTTCTTTTCTACAATCTGAGAATGTGTGATCCATTGATTCTCCACTCTCACTCCAGCGCTGTGAACTCTACTTGAGCTCTGGAGACTGGGGAAGCTCAATGGCAATGAGCCTTGGTGCCGAATTTTAAGAATATCTGAGTTTATACAGTCACTAATTCTCTTTATGAAGAGCCACTCGTCTGGAATTTGCCACGGCTATTAATCAGCTCTAGTCACAAGTCAATACGATATCAGCGGCGGGAGAAGCAGTCAAACCTGTTTGTCTTAATGTGTCTGAATCATTTCTTTCTCCGGGTTGAAGTTTTATGCGACTTTCAAACCATCAGATCACCAGACGCTGCTCTATGTCTAGAACCTAGTGGGCACTCAAGACTTCTACTGAAGTGTCTTCCTTTTAGTGTGAAGTCACAGGTTGTGCAAACACACCCATCATATCTATCCACACAGTTTTGCCCTGTTCACATGGAAACAGATCTGCCAAAAGTGCAAAAGAGAGTGTTTTCCTCCTCTTCCCTTTCAGGATCTTAAGACTTCCATATTTGGGACAGGCAGTCCTGTATGATGACTGACTGCAGCTCTTGCCTGAATGCTGTAAGAAATTGGTTTAAATAAGAATTCAGGGGTTGATTAACCCTTGAACAAAGTTGCAAGGACTCTTCCCAGTCTCTGGGCTCCACAGGGAGCACAGGGCCAGAAACTGCAGAGCAGAAACCCGTCTACAGAGAGGTCAGCACATCCCCTATGCCTACCTCACTGATGGAGAACAGGGCCCTGAGTCTTTGTCACAGCAGATCCCCAGTCCAAACACAAGAAAATCCGAGTGCATCTGGCTATCCTTTTCCTCCTGCGAGTTTAGCCCTACTTAAAGAGAAGCAGTCCTATAAATGATTCTCCTCCCCTACCCAAATATTGAGCTTCTGATATCTACCCTAATAGAAGAAGAAAAAAACAGATATTTCATGATGATGAATAAACCTAAACTAACTGACAGGTGAATTTGGAATAGTAAGGTGAACACACAAACATAGAAACACAAGCGAAGCCATTGAGAAAGATGCAGACGCCCATGTTCCCAGACGTAAACACCCACTTTTCACCATCCTCCCCAAGATTTTAATCTGATCCTACTCCTGGAGGTCACTACCCTGATCATGTTAAGCTTTATTAACTTTTTCCTTTTCTGAGGATCCCCTGAATACATGCAGGGCATGTGTCCAGTCCAACATCAGAACCGCCAATATTTTACTTTGGATGCCAAGAGTACATTGAGACATTGGGTCAAATAGCACATTGTATAATAACATTTTTCAATATTATCCAACTACTTGACCTCATTCTGGGCTGGACTAACAACCCTTGGGAGTAACAAAATAAGGCACAATGGAGCTGACAACACTTTCTTGTTGATACACCCTTCACCAAAGGACCCGTAAGCCATAACAACCATGATGTTCTGTGGTCTTGAAATGAGGAAACTGAAGCCCAAGGAAAGTGGGCCCCTTGTCTGCCATCGAGTAACAAGTGAAATTTAGGACAAAGACTAAGAATCTAACACTCTGCGTATTTTTCATCACTTTCTTTCATAAACCTTGATTCCAAGAGGAAGAAAAGAGAAGTCGAAGGATCAAATCCAAGCCCTTGGCAGATATCCATTTCTCTTCATGCTGATGATTTTCATTCCTGTACTGATGGAGAAAAATATAAATGAAAACCTGAAGTGTACTTACCAACTCCTGAATTGCTATACCAACCCCGAGAACTTTATGGATTTAAGAAAGAAAAAAAAAAAAGGAATTTCAAGCATCAGACATTTTGAAATTTGACTTTATTGACCAATTCTTGGTAATAGCAGCTTCCATACTCCTATTTATTGCCACGATACAACCGATCCTTTCATTGTCTAGTAACTGCCTTCTTTAAGTCCAGTAGCTACCTTGAGGAAGGCGAGTTCTGATTTTCATGTAGTTTAGGATTGTGACAAATGTCTCATTTTGTTCTGATGTCCCTTAATGGAGGTCATATGTGGCAATACCAAATGGAGCCACCTATTCAATGTAATATGGGATTATTTAGTTTTGCCAGTACTCTGGTTTCAAGAGCAATGCCCAATAGTAACAAAGAATACCACTCATGTATAATTATAATCCACCAATAGAAATATATTTAAAAAGAATAATGCACAAGAGTGAATCTTTAGTCATCTTTAGTCATCTTTACCTTGTATATCACAGATAGTAATTGGTCTCCTTCACAACCCCTAAAAAGCAAAATGGTTGCCTTCCTCCCCTGCAAGACCAGCCTTCAATCAAGGATTCCCACATAACACATGTGGCCATGCTGCAGAAATGCAATAGCCCTGTCTCCTCAGTAGCTCCCTCCCAACCTGCTGCCTTCTCAAGATTTCCTTCCAGCATTGTATCCACTCATCCTTCATGGTTCCAGCTTCCATGCTTACTCTAGAAGTTTCTCCCAACCTGAGATGTTTATCTTGAATAAATTACTTGGAATCATTCTCCAGAGCATTGGATCTTGGCTCACTTGGCATCTCACTTCCCCCCTCCCATCTTTGCCCACAAAGAAGAGCAGTTTTAAGTCCCCTGTTCAAGGACCACTGGAGGGCCTCAAACTAGGTTCCCAAAGGCAGAGCCAGAACAAGGTAAATACATCTTGCCCTCCATTCTCCCTAGCCAGTGATCCTGGACCATTCAGGATACTTTCCAATAGCCTGGTTGTAACTAATTCTTGGGTAATTCACTGGTAACCAACCACTGGAAAGACTTGAGTGATGAAAAGGATCATAAAAACACTTCAATACTGTGGGCTGAGTTGACACCCAATGTGGTCCCAAGCATGTTGCACATAGTATTTCCCTTAACTCCTTAATGACCAAATGCATGAAATAGCCCCTTATTTCAGATGAAACAAAAAAAACCTAGAGAGGTTAACTCATTTGCTACTAAGTGATATAGCCAGAATCTGTATCCAGGCCAACTGGTTCCAGAATATGTATTCTTTACCACTACCCTACAACTAGAAAGGAGAAGTGACAGATGCCTGCCTGATATACGGCTGACCTTGGCCTTGGCAGCTCAGTTTAAAGCTCAAGGAGATCTATTTGGGTCTCCCAATCCTTATCTCTCCCCAAGTCTTCCATTGGATAGGTGGCTCTGGAGAGTGTCGTCTGGCTGTCAATTCCCCTGCTCCAAATTCATGAACAGTGAAAGAATGTCAGGCTTGACCCACCCCTTTCTGAAAAGGAGCCACACCTTCTGGGTCCTGCCCCTCACCTTCATTCTCTCTCTCAAGGTGACAGCATCCATAGTCTGGGTCTTAAGAGCCCATTCCAACCACTTCATGGCCAAGTCCAGCAAGCCTTGAAACTGTAAACTAACACACCATGGTGCAGTGTGCAGCACTGTTAAGGCACACACAGGCTTCTGGAGAGCTGGGCTTCTGTTAATTCTGTTCAACCCGTGGAGGGGAAGGGCAATGTTAGGCCACCACCTCCACCCACAGACAGAGAAGCAGGACAGGGTCCCCAAGAAAAACCAAACCAACAAAACCCCTGCTTCGTTTTCTAGACCCATGCGTAGTTCCAGAGGGGCCAAATCATATTAATTAGCATTAGCCAGTCATTCTCAGATCTGGGATGAAAGGCAAGAGGCCACGCAGAGTATACTACTATTAATATTATTATTATTATTATAATTATATTTTATGGCAGCTTCTCTAACCTCTACTGCTCAACCCCAGTTAATTTCTCCATTATAAAGAGAGGGTTCTTTTATTGGACGAAGTGTTTTGTGATTAGTTTGGTTGAGTTTTACCAGCTGAGACATAATTAAGGGTAGCAGGTCTCCCTCCACGTGGCACCTGGAACCCCGTTATCCACATGTGTGTGTCAAGCCGGCAATCTGGAGGAGAATGACCACTCACTGAAAGTTGTTCAATAGGAAAGCAGATCCTCCCTCTGTCTTGGAAGGGGATTTTAAGATCAGAGCTTCAACATTGGAGATTATGCTAGGTTCCCAAAAACTGCTAATGGCCACCAAGAAATCAAATCTGAACATAACTTGCTTCTGCCGAAAACATTCCCCCAGGGGCACTCAGCCCTGAGCACTGTGGTGGTGAGATTTTTACCCCAGTGTTGATCTTTGCCTGCCGTGAGATGTTGGGCATGTAACTTAACCTTGTAAGGGAGGTGGGGTAAAATGATTAGGCTGGGAGAGACTGCAAGAAAATCACCCAACAGAAGAACCAATGGAAAGCACTCTAAGAAAAAAACCCCAAGGTCTAGTTCTTTTTTTTTTTTTTGGAACCAGGAATTGAACTCAGGGACACTCAGCCACTGAGTCACATCCCCAGCCTTATTTTGCATTTTATTATTTAGAGACAGGGTCTCACTGAGTTGCTTAGCGCCTCGCTAAGTTGCTGAGGCTGGCTTTGAACTCGAGATCCTTCTGACTCAGCCTCCCAAGTCACTTGGATTACAGGCGTGCGCCACCACGCCCAGCTAAGGTCTAGTTCTTAAAGCAACTGTGTACACAGCCTGTCATGGTACAGAGTAGAAGGTAGCAACAGAGCTCCAGAAACAAGCTACGAGTTATTAATCCATTTAGCGTCCCCAAACCTCTTTGTCCTCATATGCAAGCAGGATAATAACACCTGTGCCACAGGTTGTGGGAGAATTGAGGGAGGTAACATGCATGTGGAAAGCACTCAGTAAGTGCTCGATGCTCAGGGTGGCCACCAGATCTAGAAACGGAGGAAACATAAATGGCCTATTAATATTAATTTCTATTTTCATACCTAGGGGCCTCATGAAACATTAGCTGGTCATTATTATTCAACAAGTTGCATTGCATTCACTGTTGAAAGACAGCAAAAGGCCCCTTTGCCCAAAAATATTATATTTCCCCTGGTACCAAGAATTCCCACAGGATTCACTTGCTTAGTTCAAGTTGGAAGGCGTTAAAGGCTTCTTTTACATGCAAAGCTTACAAAGAAGGATAACACTAAGCCACTAAGAGTCATCAATACTTTAGCTCAAAAGAGTACACGGCTCAGACTTAGCATGGAGTAGAACTCTGCGAACAGCTCAGGCTTGCTCCAACAGAGAAGGAGCGGTTGACATCAGACCGGGTATGACTTGTGACACCGACCCGCAGAGAAGGAGGAGTAGTACCAGGGGAGCAGCATCAGGGTGACAAAATACGGAAGGGAGCAGGTGGGGACCCAAGAGTGAGAGCAGAAGCAGTTCCAAAACCACCTGGCATTGGTCACCTCTTCATAATCCATCTCTTGGCACAGCTCATGATCTTAGGCCACCACCTCACAAGATAAACACCTGCTATTTCCCATCACTCTGCAGGAAAATAAATGACCTTTTTTAGGTGGAAGATGATAGTTCACCCACCTCTAAGGGTGGCCTGAGAAGCCTTGGCAAGGTTTCTGCATGGTGGCAAAAAGCTCCGTTGTCACTGATCTCCGAGGTGGAGAAAGGTAACCCTCCCCTCCTTCACAGGGCTTCAGATGAGCTATGGAGTGTTACAGATTCTGTTCTGTGTTATTGCCCAAGACTGCTCTAAAGTGTCCTCTCGAAGCACCAGCCAACAACTTGAGCAAGGCTGTGTCCACGCCACAGCTCCAGGCGGGGTGGTATTCAACCCGAGACTGGAGCGGAGCTGAGGAATGGGCGAGAAGGCTGGGCTGGAGGGGTGCGTGTTCTGTGTTAGACATTCCATATTTCTTGTGGACGAGTTTGATCCTCTAAGCTCTAAAAACACCCAGAGGGCAAACTGTCAGCACCCTGCACAAGAATGTTGCCCTGAACAAAATGACCTTTGCGTTCTTAACTGGTTTCATGTTTTTTAGGTCCCCGCATACATAGTCCTCTTTGGTCACTCCTTAACATCTTAAATGCATTTATGCGCTGGTGAGGCTTGCCCTCTCTGGCCAACAGTCACTGATTAACATCTAGTCTGCAAACCATGTAGAAATGTAATCCTTAACAAAATGAGGGGCGCTCCCAGCAAGCCAGCACGTTGTATTGATTTGCAAACTTCAGCCCAACTTGGGCATCCTTTCTCACTAAATGACAGCTTTCTCCCCAGTGAAAATTCATGTTCGCCATTCCGATTCTCGGATCAAGCTGGGACCCTTTCCTGTCACACATGCGAGAGACTTTAAATTCAACGGCTGATGGGTGTGATGCACATCTGGAAGACATGTCACGGGACCTCCGTTGACGAGAATGGAAATTCTTCTTTTAAAAGAAGGAATCGGGGTGACAATTTCCATTAGGGCTACCTTTATCTAGATATCAAACATCTTTTTCTGAGTGGCAAGCGGAGGCAGTATTTCCCTTAAATGAGGGTTTCCCTTTTCTATTTTTTACTGTTAATGCTCAGAAGATATACCAGCACTCCCACAATCTAGGACAGGCCCTTGGGGACAAGGCTTTCTGTGTCCTTGGGTAACTCAGATACATCCCCAGAGCTTCAGTTTCCCGGGTCGTGACAGAGAGAAAACACAGGCCAGCACTCTACCTCAGAGGGCCAAGCTGATGGAAAAAGGGGATTGACACAAGCCTCTTCTCTCCCTCCTCTCCTTTCGCCCAGGCTGGCCAGCTGGCCATGAGGGCAGACGTCCCGCCAGGTTCTTCTATCTCGGGTAATGGAAAGCAGACACTTAATCCCCGAACCTCATCTTAGACAGGACTGTAGTTTAAAACCTCCACCTGCATCAGAGCTGCTAGTATTATGAAGCAGGCTGGCAGGGTGCTGTGGCCTCTCCTTCCTACTGTCCATGCTTGGAAGCAGAGGGGTGGGCCAGGTCTGGAATGTAGAGGAGAAATTTGGAGAAGTAAAGGGCCTGTCTAATCCATGAACAGCATAGTCAGCCCCTGATGGGTGGAGGGTGTGGAGTGCCAGCAAGGGCCGCCGCACACTGAGCTAGCTCCAAGCTGCAGCCCTTCATGGGACCCACAATCACAGGTAGAGTCCAAGTGGCAGCTCCAGGCCCCCTAATCCAATTAGAGGAACAGACCTCCCATCTTTTGCTATGAGCACAGAATTGAACATCCAAACTTGCTCAACTGGTGACACAGAACCTTCTTCACAACCTAATCGTTCTTGGACACATCTTGTTGCCCCATAGAGATGTTAACTTCTTAAGGGAAGGGTTGACTCCACACATGGCTGGATTTGATGCTTACTTGCCTGGTATAATTTATTGGGTGATGAGAGAAGATAGTCCCCTACCCAGATACCTCCTGCTACTCACCCTCTATGGTCTCTGAAATTCCATCCTCAAACAAACAAACAAACAAAAATCCTTTCATTTGGGCAAAATTCTGTCACTAAAAAATACCTTCATTTATAACACAATTTCAAAGGGAAGCATAACAGAGTCACTATCATTACAGAAAGACCCCAAGTAGCAAGAAGGCACAGAGGTTTTCCTCCCTGCCCTACTGAGACGTCTTGCATGAAGTCATGGTGTCAAAATGTCTCAAAACATTTGTCCTAAAATGAAACACATCACACTCCCACCTCACTTGGAGATCCCAGGAACCAGAGTTACCCTGTGGGAGAACACGTATACGACTGCCCCGGGCTGAGGCAAGGAATTTCTTCATTTCCTGATTTCCTTAACCAGTAGCTTGGTTTCAGGTAGACCTACAGTCTGATGCCAACTTCAGTTGATTGGTGCCTGAGGAAAATAAAGATGAAATCGTGGGCTCCATCCCCAGTTGGGTCTCGTTAACTCTAGAGAGTGGAAAAGCTACCCAGCTTCACCTTGCATACTCACCACAGGGAGGGAGGGAAGCGATCCCTTCCCTACTGCAACCTCTAAACCATATCTGTCTCCAGGGCAAAGGGACAGCGCCTACTTTTTGATAAAAAAATGAGTAAAAGATGTGATGATGGAAGCAAGAGGTTGGAATGATGTAATTAAAGGGTCATGAGCCAAGAAACGAAGGCATACTCCCAAGCTAGAAAAGGCAAGGACAGATTTCACCTACAGCCTCCACCAACCCAGCCGTCATGACTTTAGCCCAGTGAAACTGATCAGGCTTCTGAGCCCCAGAGCTGTAAAGAATAAATTTATGCTGTTGAGCCAAACCTTTCTGTATTTTGTTACAGCAGCAAAAGGGTACTAATACAGCTATTAGTCTCACAGAACTATGGGACTTGCTATTCTTGAAGAATCCCCTAGAAGCAGAAGATCTCAGTGTTCCTCTGGATCTGTTAGCCCCTGAGAACCTTCAAACACACGCCATCTGCCTCACAGACCCCCACTATCTATTACCCAAGAGAACTGGGTCAGGTTGGAAGATACTGTATCCTAGTAGTACACTGGTAGGTGATTTACATTTCTTCTCTGAGGTAGGGACCTATTTATGATCAAAGCAGCAAAATGTTGGCATTTGTGTATTAACAAAATGTATAAAGTTCCCTTTATAAGGTAAGCACTGTGCTCCTCACGGGCTGTAGTGATTGGGAGAGAGCTGGCTGCAGGCCTCAGGCCGTGGAGGCTGCCATTAGGGGCAGGTTCTGGACTCAGCTGGGGTCCAAGTCTCCACCTGTCCAGTTGGCAGATGTGTGACATTGGGCAAGTTACTTGCCCTTTCTACCCCATAATTTTCTCATCTATATAATGAGGTTGATGATCACCTACTTTTCAGAGCTTTTCTGAAAATCAAGTGAGAAATCCACTTAGAGAGCTAAGCACTGCTCCTGACCCTAAGGATGTGCCAGGTGGAAATATTGGCTTTTCTTTCTTTTCTTTTTTCTTTTTTTCTTCTTTGGTACTAGGGATTGAACCCAGGAGCATTCAACCTCTGAGCCATATCCCAGCCCTTTTTTATATTTTAGAGACAGGATCTCACTGAGTTGCTTAGGGCCTCAGTAAATTGCTGAGGCTGGCTTTGAACTCACGATCCTCCTGCCTCGGCCTCCAGAGCCTCTGGTATTTACAAGTATGTGCCACCATGCCCTGCATCTTGGTTTTTCTCTGTCAGAAGTTTGTGAGCTATAAGCTTTGTGTGTTAGCCTCTGTGCTGCCTAGGAACGCTTCCCAGCCTCTTTTTCAGTCTGAGTCCTCTCATTGTCTAGTCTAAGCAAGTCCCAAAGGCTGAACTGAACAGTTACCTTGTCTTCCTAGGAGGCCACCTTGAGTCCAGGCAGTCATCAGAAGTCCCAAGGTCTTTGAATCTAACCAGTTGCCTGCCAGAAAATGTAGAACTCTCCAAAGAAGACCCAGCATGCTTTAAAAGCACCTCAAGTTACTTGGAGGCAACAAGACAGCCCTGAAGATGTTCCAGAATGGAGCTGGGGGTGCAGGTCAGCACCAGAGCACTAGACCAACATGCATAACAAACACACACACACACACACACACACACACACACGTTAAAAGTGACAGTAGGAACTCAATCAGCATGCAGGCTGCCCTTGGTATGGCTATGAAATAATGACCAAAAAGAGCAGCAGAGCCTCTCCTGACAAGAAGAGGGGCCACCGTTCACAAGGTGGCTTCTGCTACCAACCCCTTCACATTCATGAAATGCAGCTTTATAAGAAAACCCTAGAGCTGGGGTTGCAGCTCAGTAGTTAAGCCCTTGCTTAGCATATACAGGGCTCTGGTTTCAAATCCCAAAACTGCTCACAAGAAAACAAAATACCATACTCAAGCTCCCCTACAACCCCCCACAGGAGTCCATAAGACTCATGAAGGCATTCAAGATAAATGTTCAAAAGACTGACTAGTCATGGTCAACTCAACAGCAACGATGAAAATTCTATTTCTTCTGCTTCTTTTTTTTTTTTTTTTTTTGAACCAGGGATTAAACTCAGGGACATGCGGCCACTGAGCCACATCCCCAGGCCTATTTTGTATTTTATTTAGAGACAGGGTCTCACTGAGTTGCTTAGCGCCTCGCTAAGTTGCTGAG